>PQWD01001416.1:0-33245 GCA_019425675.1 Leucinodes orbonalis | reverse complement strand
TAATATTTTAACTTACCTACTTAAATATTAGATGGCTATCTTGAATAAAATATAATTTATCAACCAATCTCTTAGATGCTTAAATGATTATGAGCTTTATAAAAACAGGAATGTATTGCAATTAATGATTATGTATTACTATTAATAAAATAACGGCAGGCTATTTCCACTCGTTAAGTACTTGTAAGTATTTACGCGAAAATATGGGTAAAGTAAACAAGCAAACATTAAAACGATCAACATTGTAATATTACTACTTACTTGAACCGTCAAGTAATCAACGAACCTAGATTTATGTTTATTTTGGCATGCATAGAACCTATTATCAATTACTTAGTTAAAATTATTTAATTAATGGGCTTATTTGTTGCTGCCAAAACTATAACAGATAAACCCAAAGTAAATCACTTATACTCCCTTACGCAGGAACCTACTTAAAGAAGGTACCTAACTTACTGGGGGAAAAGGTGGGTTCCCAGGTTACACCTTCATCGTCAGCTCATTATACGTTCCCACCAAGGGGCACGAGCCTGCCCGTATAGGGTGTACGAGTATGTAGTCGTCCACGAGGGCCTAGTGCGGATTGGAAGACTTACACACAACCCTTGAATTTCTTCATAGGCGTGCGCTGGTTCCCCACGACCGACGCCGACCCCCATTGTATACATCTAGGCAGGTGCTATTGGGTTTACTAGTGACACAGTTACCGGATAATAAGCAAGTAAAAAACTGTCTCCGTGGTATATTGCGCTGAGCGTTCACTTTATATCTGGATGCTGTCTCACCGCGAATTCAAACCCACGACGGGATTGAATTCCGCGGTGTGACAGCATAGTGAAAGTCACTTTAAGCCTTCGGTTTCGGACTACTATAATAAAATTCGTTTCATCATCATCAGCTCATTGACCCCACCGAGGATATGAGCCTACCCGTATAGGGTATTAGGCCTAGAATAATAGAATAATTCGTTTATTTGAGCAAAAAGAAAGAATACACTTATAACAATTGTTTTGCTGCCGGCATTAAAAAATGATATACCTTATATCATAGCTCATCCTCAAGTAGTGGTTAACACCCACCTGTCCGCATTGGCCTGCAGGTGGGTTCAGCCCAATCTTCCCATACGCTAAGGCCTGTATCTGCGTGGATGTTTAAGGCTGACAATGAAGCAAGTTCCAATTAAGTGTCAAATAAATACATTTCGGGAGCAGATTATTTTAGGATATGTTCATTGCAGATTTTTAAGTAAAAGAACAGTTTATGACTGCCAAATAACGCGTTCTTTTCTATTGCAGTGAACAGAAAAGAAGAAGTGTTGGCGATTAAGAGCAAATTTCCAAACAAATACCGGTAAGTAAGCATACTTCTCATCATAGTTTATATTAATTGCTTTGCGTAAAAGTTAACAAAATACCCAAGTTCTTGACCGTTAAGAAAGTGCAATCGGTAATTTTATTTTAATACAATGTAAATTTATCAATTATTTTAATACTAACCCAAGAAGAACTGTAACTGTCTAGTACTTATAAAGTACGAGTACATACCTACCAAAATACTACTTACATCTTCTACCATAGCCATACAACAAAGGCCTTTCCCCAAGTCATCATCAGTTCATTATAAGTCACCACTGAGAGGCACGAGCCTATCCGTATAGGTGTATCTAATAGGCCTTAGTCGTCACGTGGGCCCAGTGCGGATACAACTTCACGCACAAACCTTTGAATTTCTTCGTAGGCGTGCGCAGGTTTTCCTCACGATGTTTTCCTTTACCGTAAAGGCATTTGATAAACGTACATACATTAATTTTGAAAATTCGAAAAGACGGGCTGGCTGGATTTAAACCTACACCTTCCAGATCAAAAGGCAACAGTCCACACAACGGGCCAACGACCCTGTAAATAAAATGAAAGTGTTACAAGTATTTTTATTTTACAGCTAATCGTAGAGAGGTACCACAAAGAAAAGTCGTTACCAGCGTTGGATAAAACGAAATTCCTGTGCCCGAAGATATTACGATGTCACAGTTTCTAGTCATAATTCGGAATAGAATCAGAATAAAACCAAATCAAGTAAGTTTTTTTTAAGTTACACTTTTATGGTTAAAAACCAAGAGCATTTATTATACAAATCATTAAAAAAGACAAGCGCCTGTCAAGGTTCGAATTCGAGCCCAATCCCTGCCATGCTATGCTTTTTACAGCTTCACGGGCAATTGGCGAGCGCAGATGGTTCTCAGCCTTAAAAGTTATTCTATGATGATGTAGGAAGACCTGTCCCTGTAGTAGACATTATAGGCTGATGATGACGTAAAATAAGTCATTGGTACCTGACTACTTATAAACATGAAAAAGTAAACCAATGATGGGAAAATAAAAAAGAATATTCTTTATTGTATAATTCCAAGTCATGTAACAATTTAGAGTACATTATAAAAAGAATAAAGTTTAATAATATTCATAGTCAACGTATAAGAAACACTGTGTAAAGCAAGTTTACATAGATATTTACTTTTAAAGCTTTCAATGTGACCGAGTTCACCGTATTTCACTGGTTAACCATTATACAAGTAATTATAGTTAAAAGTACAATTATCTTATTAAGGCTAGTTATAACTAGTTAATTTTATATGCATGGTAATTAATATCAGATATTACTGAATTATTGTTAGTTCGAAGATAGGAAGGATGACGTTATAGGCGTGCCTAGTTACTTCAAGAAATATCATTTACGATACCGGATATAAAGCTCTATGCCTAACTAGGTATAGTAGAAATTTTTTAAAGAAATATGCGTAAAATAGATATAGTCTATTCATGTGACTTAACGTGTGTAGAATTAAAACCTTTGTAATTATACCTGCAGATTTTAAACCTGTTTAAATAAATAAATATCTCGAACCCGGAACCCTTGGTGTATTAACCGATGTCTCGACCAATACACCACATGGGTCGTCAAATGTGACTCAATGTCTGTATACAACTATAAAGCTGAAATAATTCACTGGCGGGCACTACGCATATTGGTGTGTGGAAATAGGTACTAATACTTAGATAGGCGCCAGAACCAAAGGTTCAACGTGAAAAGGAAAGATAAAGGAGGGTGGAAAGGGATTAAAGCCTCCGTCAACAACCTCACTCTCTCGGTAAAACACAACGTTGTTGTTTCACGCCGGTTTTCTAGTTTTCGGTCGGTTCGGTCCAGCCGGGTCTATTCGTGACGAAGCACGGCTCTCCCTCCCACGCTTAAGAGATCCGTAGCAAAACAAATAGCAGTTTTTATAAACACTTCAGCTTATATGAGTTCAGCCTTATACTGATCAAATACATTGATTGTTCATGTTTTAAGCAGATAAAACTAGATAGTAACTGAAGATTGTGACGTCCTGTTTCCTTCAACAGATATGCTTAATGACTTTTATGTTTTGTCCTCAGGCACTGTATTTAATAATAAACAACAGGTCTATGCTGAGCATGAGTCTCACGATGTCGCAAGCATACGAGAGCTATGGTGATGAAGACGGGTTCTTATATATAACTTACGCTTCACAAGAGGTCTTTGGGTATCAAGACGGTAAGTAAAAGCTTCTTCAACTCCTGAAGACTAATGAATAATCGCCTAATTGAAATATGCTCTTGAAGATTGCTTAATTGATCAGCGAACAGAGATCGCATACTTACCAATATGTTTGGTGTACATCGATCATTACTTATCACTTTTAATTATAATAAAAATGTTGATTTCCGATCAGAATTTATAATTGAATACTAAGAATCCTAACAGAGACAATACTATCTAAAAGAAAAATAACTAGGAACCATTGGATAATATGGTAAAATAACTTTTGACTTTGTATGCAGTAAATAAATAAATGTATGTTGTTACAGATATGACCGGATCAAACCAAGAAGTTCAAGCCATCAGACATAGGTTTCCAAATAAAGTTCCGGTAAGTCCTATCTATAGCCGAATTTGAAGTTAGATAACAACCTGCTGTAGATATTTCATTGTCTTGCATCATTTACATAAACCCATATCATGTAGAACCATAGAAATCTACACATTAAAATTAGATTTGGAATTTTATCTTTTTATGTGTTATGTTTATCTCAATATTTGTGTCTATTGCAGCTGTACGTGAAAAGATACGTGAGGGAGAGAGAAGTTCCAGCCCTTGAGAGGAACAAGTTCCTAGTTCCTCAAGAGCTTACGATGTCCCAGTTTCTCTACATAATCCGAACAAAAATGAAACTAAGAGACTCACAGGTAATGATAATAACACGAAAACAACGCTTATCTTCAAAACGTACTCATGAGACGTAGATGTTTACGTTTAAATTAATCAGTTACGACAAGGAAATGCCTGTCTTAACTGACCAGAGTTAATCAAACATTTGAACTTAGGTATCAAGAAAGTTCCTAAGTTAATAAATACCTTCCTGATATTTCGCTACACGGTCACAAGATGGTATTTTTTTAGTTATAGATATTGATAAGTTCTTTTAACCGAATATTCCAAGACCGCCCAGAATCGATAAAATGTCAAGTGGGAGCTGAGTAACCGTTTGATTCTTTAGGAGTTCTTATGACAAAAATAATATTAAATGTGAAAATCAGAAATTACCTTTATAGTTCTCAAAGTTTCTTGCTGTTGTTCCCATTTTCAAAGCTCTAGCTATATCTAAATACAACAATGCTTTTATTTATGTTCATATATAAGTAAATAAGTAAGGTAGACTAATGTAGATAAGTACTTAAAACCTGCAAACTAAATAAATAATTTTACAAAACTGCACAAAATGAAAGGGGAAGTCGAAAAGCAGTCGTTTAAAGTATCAAGATCAGATGTATCTTTTTCAATTTCTTGATACTTGACGACATAAAAATACCTTATTATAATATAATAATTGTCTACGACTGACAAATTTTACTGATGCACGAGATCTTCTTTATATATATACGAGGAATTAAAATACTGTGATATCTGTACAGGCACTGTATCTGCTGGTCAACGAAAAAGTGTTTGTCAGTCACAGCATGACGATGGCGCAGGCGTACGATCAGTTCCGAGGCGATGATGGATACCTGCACATCACGTACGCCGCTCAGCAGGTCTTCGGATGAACCGACGGTAAGATTTCTAACATTATTTATAAGATTTTTTTCTTATATTTAGCATCATAAAAAGCGTAATTTGGTATATAGAAGTCCACGGATACTCGTATTATCGGATACCTATGTGGAATTTCATTTCATTTTAGTTTTGGACCATGAAATATGAGAACTCGCACCAACATTGCATGGTTCAGAAATCGCTTATCATGTCGAAGAAAAGCGTGGACGCGTGTTTTAAAAACAAACTTCTAACCATAAATTGTAATAGGTATATGAAGTTTCTTAAACAATACTTTCATTTTACGTTACTTATACGGTTAAATAATATACCTATTATTTTAATTTTGTGAGTAACAAAGTAATTAGAGAACCGAGCTCAAAGTGATTACTACTGGACCCATACTAACACAAAAACTCTAGAAGATCTTGCCTTTAAAATACTTAAAGGTACTAACTTACTTAAACTACGGTGTTTAGATCCAATCCTGGTTCAAATTTGTATTTGGGGAGGAACTGGGTCACTTTTATTCCCTATCATGCTAGGTTACTAGATCTAGTCTTATAAAACACCGGAAGAGGACGTTCCCACTCTGCGACGTCCTTAGGCTATAGTTTTTTAAGGCCCAATGAAGTTGTGAAAGCCTTCAGGCAGAGCCCAGCAGTAAAAATGTCATGCGAAAAACGAAACGGTATTAACAAACAATTCCATTGTGTATTAAAAGAAATCTATTAATGAAGTCAAGCTCTCCTAATAATCTTTTGTTCATAAGTGTGTAACAATTTCCTATAGTATCTAGTACCTAATGACAGATAACGCCTTTCTCCTAGCCTCAAGGCGACTTATGTAAACTAATTACATTTAAACAAACACATTGAAATCAAATGAATAGATTGAATAGAGCGTCGGTGGCTCAGTGGTGTGGACTGTCGCCTTCCTACCGGGAGGGCTGAGGTTCAAATCCCCACACGTACCAATGTATTTTCGAATTTTCGAAAAATATATGTACGTCATCCGACGCTCTTACGGTGAAGGTAAACATCGTGAGGAAACCTTCATGCACGCCTGCGAAGAGATACGAAGGTTGTGTGTGAAGTCGTCCAATCCGCACTGGGCCCGCGTGGACGACTAAGGCCTAATCACCCTATACGGGTAGGCTCGTGCCCCTCGGTGGGGACTTTAATGAGCTGATATGATTGAAATCAAATAAATGCAGCTTTATTGTAACGTTATTTTTATTAATAGAAAAGTGTGTTAATTTTCAAAGCCCCCTGGACTTCACACCTACTAGTAAAACAGTTATGGCCCATAGCGTTAGTCATCATTACCAGCCTATAACATCCCATCTGTAGAGACAGGCCTTCCTACTATCATATTCGTCGAACCTCGGGCAACTCCGCGAGTAGTGTAGAGACGCATCGATATAGGAGCGCGCTAATACTAAATCTATGAGAGGATGGTAAGATGTACGGCGTAACGTGCCTTCCAAAGTACGGAGGGTCTAGAGATAATATTTTCGGTCACCAATCCGTCAACCGATCGTCAACCAAACGTACTTGCAGCTACTGGCGCATAGGTATTGTAACTAATATAATATCTATGTAAAAAACAAAGCGATCGACTTATCATTCAAAAAGGTTGAACGGTTTATTTGTTTATTACTAAAATGCAAACAATCAATCTCCTTTAAAGTATTATGCTTGATCAACAGGTCAAAAATATTAAAAATCTGATATTAGTAAGTTGAAAACTAATTGAATTATAACATTAAATAATACCTTCAATCACTCTGATAAAGTTGAAATTATAACATTGCATAGCCGTGTTGTTATTATACTAGGACATTAATTATAACTCATGACACCATATATTGATAAAACTGTACAATTCAAATAAAATGTCCAATAAATTATATATAACAGCTTTATTTGTAAATACATGGAGCAAGGACATATTTTTATCTTGCAAACTTTGTTTTTAAGTAGCTACATTGTGAAAACAAGGACCCTGATTATAATAATGATAAATTATCTCAATTCTTATTTTGGCTATAAAAAAACGTAAATACCGTGTAGGTACTTACAAAGGCTAGACAGAAACTTTTAAGCTGTTTACTTTAATCATACCTAATGGTTAAGTATTTTGTGCGAATCTCATGTTTACTTTTTTATTATCTCATTGGAAATTATTTTCCTTTTTGTTTATAATAATTATCTACAAGGATTTGAGGCAGAAAAAAATAAATAAACATATTACACTTTGTAGACTTAGGCCTTTCTCGACTAAAAATCCGAATTCATTTACGGAATCGGTAAATAGGAGCATGCACTTAGTTTTAAAAAGGGAAGGTATGTAGGTACAACAGCATTAGATTCAATTAATTACCTACAAATTAAAGGTACGATCAAGTGATTAATTTGTTTAGTTAATGATCTTTTGTACTTTAAAACTTACAAGTAGTTACTACTTATACACGGTGTTAAATAAGTAAGCATAATAATGAAGGGTGACAATATTTACAATATTTAAAATGCACGACAGTAAAAATCCGGTGCGTAGACTCGATTCTGATCATACATACATTTTATTTTAATTAAAATATCATAAGATT
The DNA here is from genome assembly GCA_019425675.1 of Leucinodes orbonalis. NCBI lineage: Eukaryota > Metazoa > Arthropoda > Insecta > Lepidoptera > Crambidae > Leucinodes > Leucinodes orbonalis. Next base: position 25,521 of record PQWD01001416.1, on the reverse strand, counting down.
TTGTGACAACCCTGAATGATAAGTAGCGTAGAGTCATTGACCTTTTAGAATAATAGTAGAAGCTGCTGAAGCCAAAAGCGGGCTATGTCGCTGCGGTTGAAACGCGGCAAACTTTTTACATGTAATCTTAGGTTGTATTTCACTGTAAGTATTTTTTAAATATTGATCATCACATAAAATAAAGGAAAATTAAAAATACAATTAAGATTCAATGATCTTTATTTAGCTGTTTCGTAACATTCACACCGTTCATTGTTTTCCCTACAAAAGCTTTAAAAAGTTACAGGGGGCACTGGCGTTTATTTTAAATGCACCTATCATTTCACCAAATCACTTTCACAAGGCTATTTTTGAACACTAGACACTGATCCCCGGATGTGCTGAGCAAGGCACCGCCCGCGCTGCGGCCTCTTCCGACCCCCGTCGTACCATATTGATAATGAGATCCATTGAGAACACAAATTTTGCTCCATTTTCGTCACTGGCAGAATCTTATAAATCCACATGTTGTATTGTATTTGTGCTCGATACCGCTACCAACGCTATTATCATGAATAAACATAGAGCCTACTAGTAATCGTGAAAAACATTACGAACTATTAATGCCATGTATTTCATTCATAACGTTCCCTGGAGAAAATACTTTTGAGGTTAAATAAAGACAAGATTCGACTCAAAATATGGATGATGCAATATGGTAAACATGACTAAATTTACGGTAGGTAAAATAGGGTTGTTAAAAAATAATCAATTGTTATAAAACGGTTCAATTGGTTATTTTTAATCGATTTACATAGGTTTAATAAATATTTTAAAAATTACTTGTAAATTATTTATTGAATGTATTTTGAAATTGAAATAAAAAGACCTTTTTTACTTACGTTTTCGAGACCAAAACGAAGTCGTTATGTTTAAAAATTATCGTTGTATCACAGATAACATAAATTTATTCAAATGTTAAATGGGCGCTTTATTTGTTTGAATTTAATTTGGATCATTATTTGTGAATAAATACAACAAAATAGTAGTCAGTACCATTAAACGATTATTTTAAAAAAGAGCATGCAATTCTGTATTAATAATAGTTACCAAATATTTGGTTTCCTTGTGCTTTTACTTTGAAATACTATAAAGAATTAAAAATTATAAGCTTTTGTTTTATATTGGTTGGTTGATGTTCAACATGATTGATTGTTTATATCAACCAAACATGCATATTGAATGTATGCCGTAAAGCATGCTTGTATTTCAAGAATAGGATTGATTAAAAAATCAATTACGATCAAGTAGACGAATCGATTAAAAATATTGAAATCGATGTTTATTTGAATGATTCTTTACCATTAATTTCACATCTCTAACTGAGCGGCTAGAACTAACGTCAAGGTCAAGGGAATGAGACAGTGCCGCGCAATTTTATATCTTATTTTACTTGTTTTAAAAGCTATAATCACATTAGAGGAAGAAAAGTTGCGTCATCTAGCGGCGAATAGCAAAACTAGCTAAATGTTCATTAATGAACTGAAAAATGACATATCTCATTACGTAAGAAGCAACATTTTCAACTTTATTCCTTTAACATAAGAATAAATATTGAATGCTAATTGACGCGACTTGTTTTTTTTTTTATTGTTATTAGAAAACAAAGAGTTATTGATGCAGACTGTCACTGCGCAAACACAAATAGGCAAATTATTTTCGGTAACTATTGACCTTAGATGAACAATAAACTAACTGTTAATCTAAGTTATTAACGTTCTTTTCTTGAAAGATATTGTCAGATAATTAGCAAAGGTTACAAAATTGTGTTTTAATGAAATAAAAACGTTCAAACGTCATGGTTTTGTACATTAGGGGATTTTTGTTTTATTTAGGTATTATTTTTAATAATTTATTGAATTTAAATGTGTACCTTTAGAAATGAATGAACTAATGAAGCATGGGCAAGATTATCCCATATTTTATTAAAAATATTCGGAATGTCATTTCTATTAAAATAGATGTATATTGAATTTGGTTAACTTTAAGATGTATGTGAACACAGTTACTTTAAGCTTGGCAATAAAAAGAAGTCGCGGTACTTATAATACATCAAGTAGGTAAGAATATGTATTTTAAATGTTCAAGATTCTAGTGTAGGTAGAAAATGTGTGTCAATCTGCAATTTGATATTCTATTATTTTGGGTCATTAACACTCAACAGGGTTGATCTTTTAAAAAGTAGGTCAATTTTTGAAGCGTGTTTTTCTTCGAAACTATAACGATTTAAAATTAGTTTAGAGCTCCCTTAATTACTTAATTACCAAACTTATACCCTAGTCAATTATTATTGCTCACTTATTTAGCACCGTATAACGAATTGGTCGAAAACAAATCCTCGAAATGCAGTTTCCGTGCACAGAATGTAATTTATAAATTGTATGTAATATATTTACTATCTGAGTGCAATGATCTTATGTAAAGTACCTACTCATTTATTGTATGCGATATGGATTATAATTAAAATAATGCATATTTGTTGATAAGTACCTATATTACAATGACGTAAAAGAAACAGCAATAGCGTATACTCAATGGGTTCAACATGATAATTTCACGACAGATTTCACCAACTATAGACAGTTCGCTCACTTATCTACTTTTCATTATTTCGACTTCATACCTATGATTCTCGTCAGGTATGTTTTTGTAAAATAAGCTTATTTGTTGTCATCTTTAGTCAGAGAATTAAGGTATCTACAGGTAGCTCGGTAACGCTACCACAGATTCGACCGGATTCCGCCGCGTCAATTCGAAGGTCCAATCTAATTGTACTGTCTTACTTCTTATGTAGGTATTCAAAGCAGCTACGGTACTACGATAAAGCTTATATTTTAAGTGAATTTAAAACCATGAGGACTAAACTTCTCGCCTTACGAAGAAAAGAGGAAGTAGGTACTTAGGTACCTAACTAAAAACCAGCACTGGTTAGGTGCTAGTCGCCTGAGCCAGTATTAGCTGAATACATTGACTACTGTCAGTCTCCAATCTTATAATTGAAATAGCTCCCTATGTAAAACATTATTATTTTTAATGTCAAAGTTATAGATTAACTCATAGACTGATTTCTTTTAATTCTTGTAACGTGCGTGCCTTGTCAAGTATCGTCCAGCCAAACAGTCATTCACTAACTTGATATTCATGTCCTTAATAATAAAACTGTACGGATCGGCTTGCACACCATTAATGTTCCCGTTGTTAGTTCATTTAAGATCTTAATTAAAGAACTTTCAAGAAAACACATACTCAGCGCCTATCTTAACTCTACCATAAGTCCTTATCTTAATGCAGTTCATAGTATTTGGCATAACAATCTAAACAACTTTGACACTGAATTCTAAAAATATCGATCAGAATCAGAAACATAATTATAAATAAATATCCACTAACATTCACACAGCGTCAACTAGCCCCAAGTTAAGCGTGAAGCCTGTATATACTCGTATTATACATAAATACGACCCAGATCATTACAAACAGACATGTTCATGCACACAAATGTTTGTACTGCCCGGGGATCGAACTCTTGATGTAGTAGTCGACGTCTCAACTGCTACACCAAATGGGTCGACATTTAAGCTGTAAGCTGTTGTAATCTTATCAAAACGACCTCTGATCTGTCATGAGATCCTGGCAATTAAAATAAAAAGGCACAGCTAAGATTGCACTAAATCATATTATATCAGTGTTTGTGGGACAAAAAGATAATCCGTTTACATATTATATAACTTAATTATACGCTCATCAATCCGTTGAGGATTGCTTTAACACGAGTTTCGGCATTCCACTATTTCCTAAGTCATCTGTTGCCAGTTTGCGTTAATGAGAACGGGTCCTTCTCGACTTGTGACTTTGCGATTCCTGGCAGATAATTACCCTCCCAAAATCACGATATTCACCTACAGGAATGTTATATAGGTAGGTAAGTACATTAGGAAACTATTGAGCATTATTTTGTAAGTTTGACAGGTACATAAGGTATTTGCACCCCCTTCTTCATAAGACTAGATTAGATTTTTTAACTATTGTTTCTATTACTAACTTCTTTTTAAATTTGACGGTTGGAAGTGTCTTTGAGGACTAGTCTTGAAGTTTGTATAGTTTGCAATAAACTTTGACAATATAATACGTAGGAAATGCGTTCAGGAGTTTAAAATGTTGATCAATACCTAAAAATTAGCATTTAAATAACATTCAAGGCCCTATTTAGGCCGCAATTTGTGTCCCGCCATTTCCTGCCTTGACGTTTGGACATCGTAGTCAATTTATTAACTAGCAACAACAGAAAATTTAATATATTCTATAGTACCCAAGATATTGTGAGTACTTAGTTACTTTGATAAAAATAGTGAATCACACAATTCTTTTCGAAAACTCCATGAATGAACATGTTGTTTGTCCCAGTTAGGTATCGACCGATACGGCTGCAAACGATCCTGTATTATTCCATACTGGCCAGTTCTGGCGCAGTGTATTTATGTCACAACAATAAGTTTATCAGAGGTCGGCACAGCACAAACATGCCTTATACGAGGACTGTATTTCTCTTATTGATAAATGGATTTATGTCCTTTCCCACTATCGGACCCCCAAGCTTGTTGTCAGGCAGCGCGTGCTAAGCAGCTCTCTTGTGAATTTCCGTTGCATTCATTTTGACGTGAGCAAATATATCGATTATTCATACCTAACATTTGATATCTCGTATATGAATTATCGATTCGTGATAGGCCTGCGTGAATGCATTGTATGAGTAATGCGAATGTTCTTAATCGATTCGGATGATGATTAGGTAGTTGGATTTTATAGAGGTGGGCAATTATACAAATACTGTATTTAGCTAATACCTACTTATATGCTAAATACTGTAAATATGACACATTTGAGGTCACCTAAATATGCATATTTTTTTAATGACGTGTACGGATTAGTTTTAATAATGTAAGTAAACAGATGCAAATGACTAGTGAAATCATAGTTACAGTTATGGCTGCTGGTATTAGGGTATCTTCCACTTTGACTTTAAATTATTGAAAATTTGTTTTATGTATTGTGTGTTGTGAAATAGATAGATTCATGTATTTTACACCCGTGGTACGTACGACCGCTTAGAGCGTTACAGGGTTTTAGGTAACCTAGTAGGTAGGTAGGCTTACGAGTATATTTGGAAAAAAACCTTTGTGGATGACGCACGTCTAGTATTAAAGAAAGTAGGCAATTGTGAACTTAGAAATACAAATAAGTATAACGTTAGGAAATACGTATAGTATAGTGATATTTACAAAACATATTTTTAATTTACTTTTTTTTTGTTGCAGGTATAAAACATATTTGATGATCTACCGGTTCCAGAAACTGTCTTCTATTCTAAAGACTGATAGTATTTCTGACATTCCAAATGTGATAAATAAGTTTATAACTTTAATTTCGACGAAAGTTGAAGAAGGAACATTATGCCGGCTGGCCCTATGATTTTATAAAATTGATTAATTATATAATAAAAAAGTAAGTTATTCCCTATTAATTTTAAGTTTTAATCACTTAGGTTGTTTAAGTTTTTAAGTGATTACGGTAAGACTATCGTACATTATCAAATATTTGAATCTCAACTTGTGAAAGCAACCCTCCATGGTGCTTACAAAATTCTTTGATCTCAATATATCGAACTTTAAATATTATGTTATAGTTATGTTATTAGCATAATGTGTCCCATTGATGTATCAGTGTGTTATGTAGTAAGTTTAATACAATCTTTAAAAAAATATAAGTGTTTTATTTTATTTTAAGCTCATACTTCTTTTATACACTTACACAAGTAAGTGCATACTACAAAAACCCTTAGCTTAACCCTTTATTCAGAAAAGAAATGTAAACGCAATAATTAAAACTTTATGAGTAGGTACTTCTGGTACTTAATGGTGATGGCTTAGAAAGTTTCATCATCACCATCGACACAGGTCCTTCCCCAAAACATGACTATATTTACCAACACGGTCTTCACGTCAAAACTCGTCTGGTATAAGTATTTTTAACTATAAATAAAACTAAATGTAAATTTATAATATTTATTTAAAAATATTCCTATAATCTAATTAATTTCTATTTACATTACTCAGTAGGCGATATATTTTGTGCGGCAGCCACCAACGTGTCATGGATATCCTTAGCGTAGGAGATCTGAAGCCTTACTGTGTTCAGGTACTGAGGGTAGCTAAGAGTCGTCTCCTAAAACAGGAAAAAATACATATAAATCAAAGTTTCTCTCTATTCAGGTTGTACAATAAATAATAATATAAAATAAATGAAACAATATCACTGTTTGGTTCTTGAATTTCTAAAAAATAATGACGGTCTTTGACATCTTTCAAATGTCTGTTGGGTTTTTAAGCTTTCAACTAGACAAGGGTTCCGGTTCGATCCCCAGGCAGTACAAACATTTGTGTTCATGAACATGTTTGTTTGTAATCTGGGTGTTTTCTATGTATAATATGTATTTACAAAAAAATAGATAAGTATGTTTATCCGTTGTATAGTACCCATAATACAGGATTCACGCTTAACTTGGGACTAGATAGCGCTGTGTGAACTAATGATTTCACCGCTCGGTACTTTGGTTCACTAAAGATGTATTCTATAAGCAGCTTAATAGTTCCAGCTTATATTATATACTAAAGTTTAAGTTCGTAGCAAGTGCGATTAATATTTTCATACTAACCCAAAGTACTATAATTTGACTTCATTGAAAAAATGCATAGAGAAAATTATAAGATGAATATCCGAGTGCATTATACTCCTGATAAGTATCCATTATTAATAAGCACGTCACATTGCGCGGCCCCAATTTCATAATTTACTAATGTTGTGACTTGTTGATTGACTATTGTCTAATTTATCATTGACATAAGTATCAATTATTGGTTTCAAGAATTTAGTCTGTTGTTTGTTTTCAGAGTCTTATTGCCTAAATTTCTGGATTTCGTCATATGAAGTCAACTCACCTATTGATATATTTAATAAATAAATAAATATCCAATGACATTCACACAGCGCCGTCTAGCCCCAAGTTTCTTAACTTGTGTTGTGTTGTGAATCCCGTATTACGGGTACTAAACAACGGATAAACATACTTATATACATTTTTTATTGTAAATACATACATTTTATACATAGAAAACACCAAGACCATTACAAAGACATGCACACACATTTACATTGACGGAACTTGTGTAGCAGCCGACGTCTCGACCATTGCACCACATGGGTCGTCAAATTATATATATTTCATGTCATATTTTTAAATAAACAAAGTCATTAATGTTTGGACCGATTTTTGTTCTGACATTTGCAAAATAAATGCTTCTGTCATGGTCAGGCGTATCACTTACCATCAGGTGAGCGACCTGACCGTCCTGTACACTTTGATACATAAAACACCGTTATTTACTTCCCATTGTTCAAGCTGTCGCCTATGTTTTCAAATCTGTAGAGGAAAATGGGCTAATAAGTAGGAAATCATTTCAAAGTTGGCAATTTTCCGGGTTGTCTGGACACACAGGGTATACATATTATGGAATGCACGCCACTTATGCAATCAACTTGGTCATCTTGTCTCGGTTGGCCCTCTATTGATAAATATTTATAATTTCTCATACTTTACCTGAGTGGTGGGACCAGAGTCGAGCCTCGAAGGTATTACAGTGAGCGGCAGGTAGTGCGCAGCAGACTGCGCTTGTTGTATGCAAGTTATCGCCGTACGCTGGTAAGAAAACACATCATATTTAGGTTTATTGCATAGTAACTTAAATAATAAATGAATAAATATCCACTAACATTCACACAGCGCCATCTAGCCCCAAGTTAAGCGTGAAGCCTGTATTATGGGTACTAAACAACGGATTAACATACTTATATACATATTTATTTGGAAATACATACATATTTTACTTACATATACATTTTTTTTCTTTAAATACATACGTTTTATACATAGAGAACACCCACACCATTACAAACAGATATATTCATGCACACAAATGTTTGTACTGCCCGGGGATCGAACCCGGAACTCTTGGTGTAATATTCGACGTCTAAACCATTACACTAGATGGGTCGACGAACCTTTTGAATTGAAGATTTCTAAAGCTTGCAGAACTAATTATTGATTATAAAAAAATAGTTTGATTAAAAAATGCTTGTAGGTACAATACAGCGGTGGGGTGGGGTTCCGGCACCGGTAAGGTGCAAGAATGGCCATACTAGGCAAAACTATTATATTCGTTGGCTCCATATACGTTTTCCGGCCTCACTGTGCCCATGATGCTCGATCGTTGGAACACAAAAGTCCGTATACGTTGTCATCAAAACGTCTTTTTAGACAAAACACCATGCTTATTATTTTAACAGCGCGTCATGGTGGGCAACACACTGAGACACAGTGGGTTGTATGCCGCGATGCCATTTATGCATTTGTACCATTAAGAGTTGTCCACAGAAATAATCATCAGCCTATACCAGCCCACTGCAGGGCACAGGCCTTCTCGCACAGCATAGCTATAGAGCATAAGGCCCGCGTTGGGGGTAACGACCCAATATCCCAGTAATAGAAACTGGCAAAGGGCGCCTTTCATAACCCTTTGGCCGACAGACGCATCACAAATAAGATGTTCCATTGTATGGATTCTTGGAGATCAAAGGGTCAAAACTCAAAAGGTTATTTAGGTATTGCTCATTTCATTCTGGAAATATCATATAGGCGTTCTGTCGCTATCGATTACTGCCTAAGGGAGGCGATGTGACAAACAACATGTACAGCAAACGTCATTCACGATAAGTACTAATTACGGACGTAAGCAAGTGCAACTTGAACCGATAACAATGCTACTTTTATATTTGTTCTTATAAGAAAACAATGGTTGTACATACACTGACTCTACCTATATCGATTCTACTAGTACATCATCGGCAAAACAACACTGTATCAATAAAAAGCTACACATATAGTAGTTACTTACTCCTACATCCACAGATTTCCCAATACAGGAGATGGGGCAAGCCGCGTTTAAAGTGCGACAACTGTAAGCTCAACATACACTGGCTACCAGTTTACGCTCTGTGAGACGAGTCAAGACGCATGAATATTAGAATAAATTACCGTTTTTTTCCAAAATCTGCTGTGCAATTGCAACATGCCATCATCGCAATGAATCAGTAAACTTACCAAGAAATATAATAACTTTTCACAGGTAAGAACCGAAAAGAAATTGCGACACTGGGACTGCCTATAAACTTGGCGGCTTGTCCAGTCTAATGTATATTCTGATGTCTGTGCCTACATACATGATTTAGATGTAAATACATATCCAAATTCTAGAGACATTCAGACTAAGCCATCTATCTAGTCCCAATTTAGGCGGAGCTTGTATTATGGATAGGTAACTGTACCAGTAGCGTGCACAGTAAAAAGCAATAAATAATTTACATTATTCTTGCATGCATAGTGCTTAAGACATACAGTTCATTGTTAGAGCAGGCCTAACTTGTTATGATTATGATTTATCAGACACCTCATCTAAGGGAGTGATATTTTTACACAACTAAGGACGATTTTTCTAGAACTAGGCAATAAATAATCATTCAACGTTTCGTTTCAGCTTTGGACCCCGGGTATTTTCCGAAAATCTTTTATCGTCAAGTCATTAGTTAATTGATGTACTAATATAATTAACTATGAGTAATGAGGGAGTGGTAAAAGCTTTTTGTAGATATTCTATTGTATCTCAATTCGTCAGCGTTCAGTGTAATTAATTCAGTGATTTAATTTTGACCGTAATCATAATACTAAAGCAGCGATATAATCAGAAGTGAAAGTTCCAATGAGTTGACTAACATCATTGATATAGTTTGAAGATCAAAAAGTTAAACACTAAATTAGATAGGAAATCGACACTACGTAAAATATTATCTACTGTAATAGCCCGATCTAGCGAAATGGTGCCAATTAAATCTGTGTGTGGCTCCAAAAAATGTGGTGTAGGTACGGAGGGTTGTCATGAAAAAATGAAGTTAACATAGAACAACGCAGTTACCTAGTAAAAGTGAAAGTATGCGCCTTGTGGAGTTTTTTTTCTATCCTTTATAGGCAGACACTTGACTACCATCTCACCTGATGGAAAGTGAAGATGCGGCCGAGGATGCATCATACCTGCCTAGAAACAGCCTATTCACTCTTGCCTTGAAGACGGCCAGGTTGTACCTAATGATCGGGGAACACATAAGGAAGCAAAGAGTTCCATTCCTTTGCGGTGCGCACATTAGGAACGAGGTAGCGGGCTGTGCGTATGTGTGGAATGTCTACCACGTAAGGGTGGAACGCTCGCCTCCGTTTATACAAACACTAGGGTACATTTTTTGTTTGCGCAAAGGGAACAACTTTAGTTACCGACATATCTCGCCAGGAATAGATTGCAATCAGCAAGTTGAAGTGGCAATGGGCTGGTCAGGTCGCTGGTGGACCAGGATATTTGGCGCAGAATGGGAGAGATCCAGTAGACTGCGTAAGAATGAAAAGGGACTTTTTATAAATTTCCAATTGATTTGTTTAAAAACTTGTCGGCGATTGCTTGATTTTTATATAAGTACCCGTTCTTTATATTTATAACTCTGCTCAAGAAATTCGTTTTATGGCAAACTAATAGGAACATAATAAAATTATGTAACAATACGGTCGATGTTAATTGGTACAGGATGCTAGAAACATTAAAATGTCTAGTGTGCCCTGCTGATAAACAGTCACGTAAGGTATCACCGATGTCAAATAATAATACTGATTAGTGATAGTTGCCGGGTCAATAAGTTAATTGTTACACTCAAGATGATATTTACTCTGATACACAAATGGTTACATTGTAAACGACAGTCGTCAAGTCAGTTCGAAACGCACATTATTTTACACCTATCTATTCATGCAATGCGATTATGCTTTCGATTTATTGTAGTGTTCCACATGTTAAGAATACAATTTGTCACCATCCCTTGGCGACCCATTTGGTGTTGTGCGGTTGAGACGTCGGCTGCAACACCGCCACCACAAGCCTTAAATCAATATGTATTTTGATCTCTATTTTGACACAATATAACATTAATGTTTCTCTTATAATTTTTAATTATGAGTTTTAAGAAGCAGGACAATGTCAACATTACCAGGAATATTAATTAATTTGCTTGTTTAAAATAAATGAGTAAGACGTCTGGAAATAATATCTACACATGTATGTATAATATACAAAGTAAATATGTAGTCATTATTTGAATAATTTAAATGGTTCTTGATTAATTTTATAACAATAGTTTACATTTCAAATTTAAATAGTACCTTAATCAAAAAATATATTCATATGTTTTCATGTTATTTTTTTTATTTGAATAAATTGTTTTCATTTTGTCACAGCACTTTTATTCTAATCATACACTAATTGCGATAGAGCGTCGGTGGCTCAGTGGTGTGGACTGTCGCCTTCCTACCGGGAGGGCTGAGGTTCAAATCTCGACACGTACCAATGTATTTTCGAATTTTCGAAAAATATATGTACGTTATCCGACGCTCTTACGGTGAAGGAAAACATCGTGAGGAAACCTTCATGCACGCCTGCGAATAGATTCGAAGGTTGTGTGTGAAGTCGTCCAATCCGCACTGGGCCCGCGTGGACGACTAAGGCCTAATCACCCTGTACGGGTAGGCTCGTGCCCCTCGGTGGGGACGTTTAATGAGCTGATGATGATGACACTAATTGCGATAGGCAACATTAAATCGGATTTTACGGACAGTTGTAAGCTTACGTTGCCACACCAGTTGTTGGTAACCGAGAGTTAAACTCATCCCACACTTCAGCGAAGATATCCCGGAAGTCATCCTGTATGAGATTATAATGACCCTTAACTGAAAAACAACGAGGCCCCGGTGTTGATAGCATTACATATTTGATTTGCGTGATACATCTAAGGCTACATCGTCACTTTCCATCAGGTGAGATGGTAGTCAAACACACTCAAATTTATAGACTTAGACTGGCCAATAGACGTAATTAGTGAACACACTTAATGCAACTTCGAGCCCTTTGACTCGGTCCCAAAAACCGACAACAAATGGCAGGTAAGGCAAAGTTGGACAAAGAAAGCGGAAGTGCCTCTCTATACTGTATTAGTCGAACCTCATGGATCTTCGCGAGTAATGGACAGGAGTATTGCTTAGAGAAACAATAACAAGTTTGTAAATGCATGTAAATAAAAATTTAAGATTCATACTCACCAAGTGTAATTCCATTTGATCACACAGCGAAAAGAATTCTTCTAAATTCTTATCAAACCTAGGAACAGGATTGTCCATTCCCTTTCTGAAATATTATTAAATACAAGAATGAGCATTTTTGTTCAGTTTCAAACTTAATGCTAAATACTATCCCCAAAATAAATACGGACAGAGTCTTGCTGACAACAAAAGTGTGTAAAACTTTGGCCCGTCTTTTTTATGGAAAGCAACAAATATTAAGACATTTGGCTGGCATCTGTCATCAATCCCTAAAAAAAATACTAAAAAGGTATATGAAGAATTCGATTAAATATTTTTAGTTTAAAACATTTAAAATTATATACCAAAATTCTCTTCAACCTATTGCAGTCCACTGCTGGACATAGGTCTCCTCCATTTTGCGCCAGACCCGGTCCTCCACTTTTCTCATCCAGCTTCCACCAGCGACCTTTCGCAAGTCGTCGGTCCATCGGGCCGGAGGGCGTCCTACGCTACGCTTGACAAGACGCGGTCTCCACTCCAGAACTCGTCTGCTCCAACGGCCATCGGTTCTGCGACATACGTGACCAGCCCACTGCCACTTCAACTTGCTGATACGGCGGGCTATGTCGGTAACTTTAGTTCTCTTACGGATTAAATCATTTCTGATCCTATCCCTAAGAGAGACTCCAAGAATAGCTCGCTCCATTGCGTGTTGAGTGACTTTGAACTTATGAACCAATCCCGCAGTCAGTGTCCATGTCTCAGCTGTGTATGTTAGCACGGGTAGGACACATTGCTCAAAGACTTTTGTCTTTTAGCATTGTGGAATAGTTGACGTTAGGACATGACGTAGCTTACCGAATGTCGCCCAGCCCAACTGAATCCTCCTACTAGCCTCCCTCTCGAAGTTATGCCGGCCAACTGCGGTCACCAAGCCGCCTCCCCAGCGTGGTGACTATGGGCATTAATACCAAATTGGCATGGGGGGGCCATGATACCAAAATTAGACGAAAAAATGACTAAGGCAGCAGCTGTCTTTTTGGGGAGACATTTCTCTGCTATGACAATCTGTCCATATTTTTTATAGTTCCATGACCATCCTATTATTAAGTAATGTTATTGTTACTAGTCCCAGGTATGTCATTAACTCATTACTGCAAAACAGTTTCATTATTTTAACATTATTATGTATATCATAGGTTTTAAAAGACTCCACATAAAAGGCAATCTGATTAGTTCGATATCTGCAATGAAAACTATGTTTACTCCAAAAAAATTTTTTTACAAATAAGGAAAAGATGATATTTATCATGTAAAAGATGCTATTTATTGCCAGTTTTTATTTGTTACAGTAGGAATATATCAGTAGCACTACAACTGTTCTTGTTATTTTATGTGTAATGTAAAAAAAAAACTTCTTTACTAATAATGTTGCTAAAATGAGTACATTTGAGTATAAAGAGATTGACCATATTTTAAGTTGACATAATGTTCATGCTAGGAGTGTGACAGTACCTTAATAGTACTGAATCTTGTAGTTGCATACAAATCTTTGTGCTTTAAGTATTGGCTGATTTCTGAATAATCAATACTAATATTAATAGAAAACTTACTGTGAACTAGAATCAACATTATGATTCTGGTGCAAAATTTGAGCTGCCGATTTCAGTGTCATCTGGAATAAAATTATGATGCTAAGTACTTGATATCACAGAGCTATAAAAATGGGTGTAGTTATATGCTTTATACTAATTTTAATTAAGGTTGGTTTAGAAGATTGATGTAAGTGTTACAATTAATATCATTTGTTATTCATTGTTAATTTTGTAATCATTATTCCATAGTTCATCCATTGCTGAACCAATGATTTCGTTCATGCAATCTATGTATGCTGGCTGTAAACCACCAGAATCCAGCTCTTTCCCACAACCTATAATAGTATCATCTGCTCATCCCATAAATTGTATACTTACTGGTATTGACTCCCTTAAAGACCCCATTAAAGTTTTAACTTTGGTTATATTATCCATTTTATCTTGCTGAGCCTGTTGGGGTATCGCTGGCTGCATTTGTTGAGGAGACGGTTGCTGCATGATAGGCCCAGGGACCTGCATTTGCATGCCCACGTTGGGAGCCCCACCCACAGTATTCATCGGGACATGCATATTCATTTGATTGTGATTCATTATTATTTATTTAATACTCTTAGTTTATAAAATTAATTTGTTTACAGTTATTATAATAACATTTATTTATGACAGTTCGATATGACGCTGTCAAAATCTGTCAATAAATTATAGTGATGCCCAAGGATACTCTAACCTCCTGGTTGTGTTTCGGACAATCAATCGTAAATCGATTATAAATTAATTCATTTTTTGTGCAGTTGTCATAATATTGCTTTGAATAAGGCTTTATTACATGTTTCAAAAATGTCTACTCTGTATTTCTGTCTGGATCAGCCTTAAATTGAAATGTGGAAAGACCGCTTAACTAAACTAATTGCAAAGAGACGATTTGTTGCTGACATGAACTTATCACTTCCCAAGTAACACATACGTGCAGAATTAAGTTTGGATAAGAGTTATTATTATCAAGAGCTTAAGCTGAATACTAGGCTGACTAACGTCTGAGTACAGTCTATTCAGATGTTAAACAAGCAAAAAGGGCCCCAATTTTGAAAGCTTAATGCTAAATAACACTTGAGTAAGAGCTTAGTTACATTTCGATTAGCTTAATAACTATGGAATAATAGGTCAAATTGCTGTTATTAAGCTCTTACACTTATGTTATACAGCTTCGTCGACTTGATACATTTATTCTAACAGTATTCATACAAGTTGGGAAAAGGATATATATAATATATTTTTCTATAGGATTTAATATTTCCATGTGAATATGACATAATATGGCGGTGAACATAAAATCGATATATAAGTAAATTTGGATTTACAAGTTATACTGAGGCACCTATATGTTAAATCTTAGTGCGCAAGTAAATTTAGCGTGAATAGTATGTTTTTGTTTAGTTCATTTTTAATGCATCGCACGAATAATCAAGAAAGCGGATACTTAATTGTTTTTTTAGACTAAAAAATACTTTTAGTCTAAAAAAATTACTTGTGACGAAAAATATAATACTATTAATTTTAATGCAACTTAATCAAATGAATCATGTTGTAAATGTTGTAGTTGTAAGGTGGAGCATTTTGGTGATCTCGTAAATTCCTTGGAAGTCGAAGCTAATAGCATATACAAGGTCTTAAAACATTACTTGTAACGAAAAATTTAATACTTTTAATTTTAATGCAACTTAATCAAATGAATCATGTTGGAAATTTTGTATTTGTGAGATAGAGCTTTTTGGCGATCTCGTAAATTCCTTGGAATTCCAAGCTATACGTATTTTGATGGGAATCGGTGTTGTTTTAATATGCTGAATAAAAGTTCACACATATATTTTTACTAAGTTTTAGCTTTAAAAAGAGTATTTTGTTATAATATCTTCTGAATAACAAATATATAATAGGTCACATACTAGAAAATAGTGCACATATTTTTATGGCAGTTTTTTCAAATATATGGAAAAACATATACTAAAATCTGTTATAAATTAACTAACATTCCTTTTATTATTTTGATGATAAACAATTTTATTTTAAACGAGACAATTACATTCCACTATTGCAAATTCACATGCGCATCACATCACTAGTTTATGTCAGTTTTTTAACTATACTATCTGAAACTTTTTGTTTGAAAATAAATATTAAAGAGTGAACTTTAAAATGTATCCATGCTATCTTTTGTATTAACTTAGCCAGTTAGAAATTTAAAAATCGTGTTTGTGGTTTTAAACTGAAGTGCAGCTATGAGAAAATATAGATGTCTTTCAAAATATATAGTGCTATAGAGTTGTGGCAGGTTTTTATAAAATAAATTTTGTATGATATAATATTCATTCTTAGCAGACATTAATGTGTAGTTATATACTTACTATTTGTTGCAGAAAGAAACAAGCCTGCCCTCTATTCCTACATTCAGCCAAAGCCTTGATAATATGTTAGGTAATGATGGTATACAGCTAAGTTCCCTTACTGAAATTTTAGGTCTACCAGGTTCTGGAAAAACGCAGCTATGGTACCTCTTTTTCTGTAAAAAATAACACTTATTGGGTAATAATTGAAAAGCTTGCTAATGACATAAAATACCGTTTCAGTCTTCAACTTTGTGCTTCAGTTCAAGTACCAAGACTTTTGGGAGGTTTAGACGCAGAGGCTATTTATATAGATACCAACACAAATTTTACTGCTGGTAGATTTAGAGGTTAGTACTTTATTAGTTATCTTTACCAATACAATCAATCAACCAGCCTACCTATATTATGCCAATACAGGGCAAAAGCATTCCCACAAAGCAAAGCTATGTAGAAAACGGACTGTAAATGTGAGTGTTAGTGACTACAATGCTAAGATAGTACTTTATTGATCATACAATATGTAAATTAAATTATCACCAATATTTTAAAAATACTACTACTGAGTTTCATGCTGGATACTTCTCAGTAGAAACTACAGTCTAAACCAGTTATAGATTTACATTCAACATTCATGAATATCTTTTATGAGACTACATTTAATAAAGATCCTTTAAGTAAATTGGTTAAACACAAAAACTAAACAAAATGTTTTTCACCTAAATAGTACTAACACCTGACTTTAATAACTTATTGCTTCTTCATGATCTCCATGGCACTCAGCTTCTATGAGCACAATATAATAATGTTTATTGTTTGCTATGATGTAGGCCTGTGCTATACAAGAGAATGTCATAGACTGATTGATTAATTTGCACTTCAAGTGCTGTTCTTTTGTAACATTATCAATGTCAATATTGATTAATGATTGGAAACCAACTGAATAAGCACATGATTAATTTCCAGAGATCCTATATGCAAGCTTAGTGAAATGCCAAAAAACTATTAGATAACCATTTAGTTACCAAAGAAGAGGATGCATTGCGGAAGTTACATTATATCAATGGTTTTGGATTAGAAGAGTTCTGTGCTGTTATGTATAGGATGGCTGAAATTCTTGAAGAAAGACCAAAAGTAATGAAATAATTAAGTAATTAGAGTAACCATCTTTTAGGCAACCTCACCTACATGATTAAATTATTAAGACCCATATTCTAGATCGCGACTCAACATTGAGCTTAACTTTAATTTTATTGAGTTAGTAAGGGATAGTGCTATATATGATAAATAGTGGCATCCCTTTCTGACTCTATTTAACTGGTTCTAGAATACAGGGCTCAAACTCTAATCTTAGGATAAAAGCCATCTGCAATGGCAACTTGCTATGCAGTCATCTTGGATGATTTGTCACCTTAATTAATTCAGACTTCTGTAATTTTACTGATTATACATGCTAATTTTTTTTTCCTCATGATGAGCCTCATCAGGTAGGTTGCAACCTGGAACCCTTTTAAACTAAAAGATGACCAGCACTGGATATCATTGGGGTATGCTGAATAAATTGGTTGGCAAAAATACCCAACAAATAATAGGTTTTCTATATTTTTTTTCATTAGCAACCATAGTGGAAGGTTCGAGTCATTTTGGTATCATTATGTCATCATGAGCAGGATATAAAAGTTGTATGGTAAAAATATCTAACAATTAATAGATTTTCTATCATTTTTTGGATTAGCAACTATAGTAGTTTTAGGCTTGAGTCATTTAGGTATCATCATGTCATCATTTGAAAGATATAATAGGTGTATGTCCTTGTATATGCCAGATTACTAAATACAAAAAATCTATAATTTTTTTCAGGTAAAGTTAATAGTAATAGATTCTATAACATTCCCATTCAAAGAGGGCATATCAACAAGCAAAAGGACAGGGCTTTTGTTTAGGCAAATGGCAGAATTGCAACGATTGGCAGTTGACAAACAAATTGCAGTAAGTACTTGTTACTGCATTGTTTCGATTATGTTTTAAAGCCAGATTATAGACTTTTATGCGCTCGAACAACAACATGTAGCACATGCGTCGACAATAGTTTCATCTATTGTTTGTTGTGATTTTCCAGCCATAAATGTGAAAATCCAATGCAACGTTTTCATTTATTACGAGTAAGCACATTCGTTTTAATTTCATTAAAGTCACCGTCAAAATCCTCTCGCGTCCTCGAGCTTATGCTCTGTGTGTCGCTTCTAGATATCGCAGCATACCTCATTATTTACAAACCAGTCGAATTTGCAGTATTTAGTACAGTCACGTCCAATAAAATGTGAACGATCCATTTAGTGTAGCGGTTGAGACGTCGGCTACTACACCAAGGGTCCCGGTTCGATCCCCGGGCAGTACAAACATTTGTGTGCACGAACATGTCTGTTTATTGGTCTGGGTGTTTTCTATGTATAATATGTATGTATTTACAAAAAAATATGTCAAAGTCAAAATCAAAAACATTTATTTCAAATTAGGCTTACAAAAAGCACTTATGAACGTCAAAAAATATACAAAAATATAATAAAAAACGATTAAAATACTAAACTAAAAATATGAGTTTTGATGCTTTGAAAAAAAAGCGCTTCAGTGGTTTGGCCTGTTGAGAAAGAAGCACTCAAGAAAACTCAACAGTGTAGCCTTTTTTTATATAATGGTTATCATCATGATAGAGCGTCGGTGGCTCAGTGGTGTGGACTGTCGCCTTCCTACCGGAGGGCTGAGGTTCAAATCCCGACACGTACCAATGTATTTTCTAATTTTCGAAAAATATATGTACGTTATCCGACGCTCTTACGGTGAAGGAAAACATCGTGAGGAAACCTTCATGCACGCCTGCGAAGAGATTCGAAGGTTGTGTGTGATGTCGTCCAATCCGCACTGGGCCCGCGTGGACGACTAAGGCCTAATCACCCTATACGGGTAGGCTCGTGCCCCTCGGTGGGACGTTTAATGAGCTGATGAACATATAAATTACTAGATCCTTATTTTGGTCCCACATTTCGCAATGTGAGAGTCTATAGATAATTATTTATTAGATTTTTTATTTTTCTATTTCCTAGATCGTAGTCACCAATGAGATGAGCACCCGTGTAGGTCTATCGACGGGGTGTGGTGGGGTCGCTCGGTGACGCGTGGCACATCGGTGCAATACGCGCCTTATGCTGTCTGCGGAACGTCCATGTGACAAGGAAAGAGTAGCGGTCTGTCTGAAGAGCAACGTCTCGCCTAATACCGTTGGTCACTTTGTGGTAAGCAGCTTTTTTATTATAAACTATTCTTCGTGTTTTAATATGTATGCATTGTTAGGACGCACGTTAAAAGTTATACCTGGTTATACCTAAGGTTTTGGTGACAGCTGTCAGCGGTATCAAGCTAAGTTGAGGCAACTATAATGGACCACTCATCATTTACCTTGCCCACGGAAAATAATAGTACAAGTGCCGATATTTCATGGCCATAGAAATTCGATCGATACCGGAGCGCGGAATAAGGCATGTTACTCAACCATTACATTTTTTTTTGCATAGTTCTAAGTAGGCGCTCGCAGGAATCGCAGATCACGGTCAGCAGGCAGGCAGCCGCGATCTGAGGAATGACGCTATATACGAAAACTCACTCGTCGATCTCTATCCAGGGCAGCAGTGTATTATTTCAAAGTTACCTAGTTGTTTCTCTATGTTAATTGATGCCAACTTAGCTGCTTTATAGCTACAATTGAAAAAAAAATAAAGATAAACATTTAGCACCTTTTCATTGCATCAAGCGACCACGTTTTAAAGAAAATATACAAAATAAATTGGAAATAAAACGCCTATTTCATGCAGTGTGTCTTCGAAAAAGCTGAGGCGAGTAGTCTTATTTCATTATAGAACTTAATTTATTTTGCCGAGATTAGGATGGCTCTGAAACAGCTTAAGCGTTATAAGACCCCGCGACGACATAGCTCTTGAAAGTAGGGGCACGCCAGTGCAGAAGACCCTTCAGAAGCTCTTTCATTCCGGAATCGGTGATAGGCGACGCCAAAGGTGAGGAGCAATGGGTGGTGGTGCTCTTCTTCAAGAAAGGCGATTAAACCTTTTCCTCTCTGTTCAATCTATCACAGTCCACTGTTAGACATTGGTCTCCCCCATTTTACGCCAGATATTTAGAAACAGCAAGTATGTTTTTATTCCCAGTATTAAAATTGTGTTACTTACAATTTTTCGTATGAACGCACATAAATTAAATTTTCATGAATATATTGAGATGCTACATTTACTATATTTATTCCTTTAAACTGTTCCTTAAGAGTCACGTGGTCTAAGGTTAAAGATAATAGCTCTTTTTTGTAGCACTAATATTGTATATTGATAATGTTGGCAGCCGAATGAAAATGAAAATAACTAAAATAAACCAATCTTGCCGTTTTTACATCTGTTAAGAGTTATCTTTGATATTAAAACCTTATTGAAGAAATAACAACTCATTACGCTATTGTGCCACATCTTCAAGTTATTCTCCAGAGTCATCATGATCCGTCTCGCGCATAGGTTTAACGACATCCAGCCTCCGAACAAACCGGGTCCCTCAAAGGCTTCAGCACATAGACTACATATCACATACGCTGCGGCAGTTATACAGAAGACCGGAGAGTATAACCTACATTATGTTTGGCGTTTGTGGAATGAGAAAGGTTCGATCCGATCGGACTTGGGCTGTGTTTCATTCCCTCTAACGGTGCTGACTTCACTACTGCTAGAGGAGTAAGACAGTATGTTATTCATGCAATATCTTGAAACTGATCACAGCTACGTAAAAGTTGCAGCTTTGTCCAAATATAATCAATTAGAAGACTTAATATAAATTAGTGAAATAATATAGGATGATAAAGTAAAAATAAAAAAGTGGGCGGGGCGGCATTTCTCAATTTTTGCCCCACCAAAAAAAATTAAGATCCGCGCTGCCATCAGTGAGAAGGCGGTCAAAATCTGCCTATAGATGATTTAAAAAGACTTCGTTCAGCAGTGGATATTTGAAGCTTTAATGATGATATAGCTTTAATGAAGCAATACGCAGCTGAGACATTTGACACTGACTACGGGATTGGCACACAAGTTTTAAGTAACTCAACGGGCAATGAAGCGAGCTATGGGGGTCGCTCAGGGATAAAAGAAATTGTGTTGTGAGGGAAGTATAAGTAAAGTTACCGACATAGTTCGCCGGATCACCAAGTTCAAGTAGCAGTGGACTGTTCACGTACGTCGCGAAACTGTTGGCCATTGTAGAAGAACTAGTTCCGGAGTGGGGACCGCGTCATGAGCGTAGACGCCCTCCGCCCCACGACATGCGAAAGTAGCTGGATCATTTCAACCTACCTCCACTTAAAAACACGTCTAGTGGTCTTTCAGTCATGGCGGATTTAAAAATTTGCCGCTAGTAGGCCAAAATTTTTGCCGCCCATTGTAACTTTTGAAATTGAATACATTAGAAATGTTTTTGATGGGATTACATTTATTCTGAAATTGCAACTTTATTGATTTGTTTAGTAATCTTTTATAACGGATTTGGTTAAATTTGCGCCCTAGGTTCCAGCCTACTAGCCTATTGGTAAATCCGCCACTGCTTTCCGTAGCCGTGAAATACGGACAAACAAACTCCCTTTCACATTTATAATATTAGTATCTATGGATGGATGGATCGATATCAATACCAGACCAATTAGTTTCCAATATTGGCAAGCCGCCATCACAAATAGGGCTTTCCTCGTATTATGTGTACATCGCATGTTATTTTGGTGTGCTGCCAAGACTTATAATCCGAATAGAACGTAAGTCATAGGCGAAGGTCACCTTACCATCTCTACCTACTGACCTACGTGGTAGTATTTCAGACTATTTTTGTGATTGTACATAGTTTGATTCATAAATACATCTAACGTTTGTATATGTTATATACGTTTTATTGTTATCCATTTTTAAAGATCAGAGAATTAGGTATAAACTGTTACGTTTTTGCGTAAATGTATGTTTGTGGGTCGGTGTTACTCGGTTAAAGACAAGTTAGGTATAACTGTTAGTTTTATGCGTAAATGTATGTTTGTGGGGTCGGTGTTACTGGTTAAAGACAAGTTCACAATTACTATTTCGGTTATAGGATAAAAACCAATAAAACATATAGCAGGTAGTACGACTCTACTTCCCATAGCTACCAATGTTGTATAAGTAGGACAATCCGCAGTGGGATCTTGTGGACTGGACACCATGTTACCTTTGTTTGAAGAATTTATAATTTTTTTGCAGATAACAAAAGAAGGAATACGGGATGTCGATTGAAGGAAAATGAAACACAATTTGAACATACATACCTCAAGTATTATTTATTGTAAATATGTATATCGTAAACAAAACTAGAGCACCAATAAATTTTCATAAAAATATCAAGCTTTAATTTCTAGAAGCTCATAACAATTAATACAATGTAAAGGCAGTTTCACAATATCGGAACTAGAACATCGCAAGGCAAACATTCAACAATTTGTGGCTTTATTATGCGTTCCTATGAAACGAGAGTGAGTAACACGCGTTTGTAGTCTCCCTTCGTATCATCCTGCAAAATATTACATCGTTGTACATATCGGTACTGACTACTTTAACGTTCCGCATGCATGCCAAGCTAACAAAATACACATATAAAAAAATAATTTTGGTTTTTAATTTATTATTTTGCAGGATTAAGCACAAAGTGTGACTAGCACTCTCTTGAAGTCACCCGTAAGGTCGTCCTGTAAATAATACGGAATAGCTACTGTAACTTCTTCACAAACATAACCAAAGGAAACTGGCCCATAATTCGATTTCACAAACGTGCACTAGATTAAGTATGAGATTAATAAATCACTCGTTATTCTTAATAAAGAAGCCTAAATTTAAAAAAAAAATATAAAAAAAATATAATGTATTCAATATAAAATGCAACAGTATAGTGATTGTACTCGTTCACATAGAGATTAAATAATTTGAACATCACATTCAAAGTGTTACAATTAAATATGCTCGTAATACTGAGTGTTATGATTTCGTTGTCTAGTAACACAATGTAGAAAGTAGTAGGCCGATCGGACCTCCTATGTCCTCCTGAAATAAATCGTAACATCTACTTGTAGAACTAATGCAAACACACTGTACCACTACCTTCATGCGCAAAGACACGAAGCTGTTAGCTACTGTGCAAAATATGAGTGAGTAGGAAGCAAAATATACAGATCTTGTGAAATTTACACCCGTTTGATGACTAGATAGGACACACGTTGAAGACTTAACAGGTTTCGTAAAACAGATAGCTGCTTTGATTCTGTTGCCAATCCAAATTTTTTAATGATTCAAGGCTAGTTTCACCTCTTTTGGATAAGTCTTATTTTAATAGATT
This sequence comes from Leucinodes orbonalis, assembly GCA_019425675.1. Classification (NCBI taxonomy): domain Eukaryota; kingdom Metazoa; phylum Arthropoda; class Insecta; order Lepidoptera; family Crambidae; genus Leucinodes; species Leucinodes orbonalis. The sequence continues at coordinate 1,777 of PQWD01001416.1, read as the reverse complement.
TAAATATTTGATAAATTTTGACGTACCTATTTGTTCTTAAAATGTGCCAAATTAACTATAAGACAAGTTATCCAAACAAACAAGATGTGATTAAACTAAGCCTACCAAATCATGGCAACAGAACATGCTGGATCGTGCCGTGAGAAGTGTATAGATTCGTAACGCTCCCATCTGAGATAACAAACATAATGTTTTTAAAATCTAACGGAATGGCACAAGTTAGTGATGTCACTATTATTTTTGTAACATTTTGGAAACATTTGTTACGATTCGATTGTCACTTGTCTTAGCTTCGTTTATAGCCTGATGAGATATCGAAGAAGCAATAAAAGCATTTAAATTTCTGAAACATCGTTAATTAAGCGAAATTTGCCCTTAATATGTTAATGTGACTTAAGTACAGATAAAAAGCAAAAATGATACTTCAAAAACCGGATATTTTTAAAGATCCCGAAATAAAAGGATTTTTATTCTGAAGGGTCCTCAATGGGTGTCCAATCAGGTCACTTATCATCCTAAGAAATTGACAAATTCAACTTAAATAATGGAATAGGTGGATAGTAATCGCTGCCAGCGTGACCACTCGAGCTGACAAACTATTCAACAAGGGTCAACAATGCCTTCCTGTAATCCCCTGAGGTGTCATCCTGTAACCAAAATTGACCACTATTCTAAACTAATTTCTATTTAATTTGTTTATACACGAAAAATTTGGTGATTTCCGAACATGAAAGTTATCACGATCACACATAATTGTTAAAAATTTTGAATACAACCAAAATTGTACTTTCCAGCGTAATTCCGTTATACATTTGAATAATAAAAAGATCTGTATAATAAATGTATTATGGAAGTGATGATATTGCAGAGGAAATGATAGGGCTCTATTCAAATCAGTTTGTAAACTTACAGCAATTCATCTTCATGCTGATTAGACAAGCATTTACTGATACGTATTTTTAAATAATGAATCCTAGAACTATGGGTCAGTTTCTCTAATTTGTGCTATAATGTATTTTATGGAAAACATTACGTTGTGCATATTTTGTTATATTTTTCATGCTATTAGTACAAAATTTTGCTAGATTTAAAAAAAACTATAAAGGGCTAGTTATTGATAAAATGCAGATATTTCTAAGAATTATGGCATTCAAAATATGTTTATTAATATATAAGTGTCAAATGGGGTTAGTATGAAAAAGTATATACATAATAATAAAATTGATCTACGTAGATATTCATATAAAGTTAACCCTTGACCGCCAGAAACGCCTTAAAGCGTCATAAGTAATAGATTTTCCATTGTTTCTGCATTCCTAGTGATCAATGGGTTATGGAAATAAATGAAAAAGCACACATATAGCGCACAAAACAAACCAAAAAACAATAGGGCGTTTTGCAATGATACATTACATTAGATTTAGTAGACAACCTATGGTATATAATAGGACCTACAATGACAACAATTTTGCACGAAGTTCCTACTTTCCAGTACTTTCGAAATTTATTCTGATAAAGTCAAATATTCCTTTATCTAGGTACTTTACGTACAGTATGTACAACAAAAAATATGTAGATACAAAAAAAGAACAAATGACCATACAAATGAGTTCGAATTTCTCTACTTTTCTCACTTTTAGTGACTTGTTTAGAAATGTTTGTTTAGTATCAAATGCCATGGCAAAAATGTTATAATATAAAATACATTAGGTATTAAAATAACACTTTGGACAAATCATGTTTCCATTTAAATATATGATCAAATTTAACACTTAAT
>PQWD01001415.1:10981-57421 GCA_019425675.1 Leucinodes orbonalis | reverse complement strand
TGATGTTAATGACATGATTAATAAGTCTACCAATTGATTTAGTCTTTTGGGTTACAAAAGGTGGTGGACAATATGTGCTATGATGATGATAATGAGACCCCTTTGCGCTCGCCTACTGTCTTGTAAAGCTTAAAATGTTACGAGTTGTATACGATAATAAGTATTTATAACAAAATCATGGCTATAAAAGATGTTTGAAATAAGTACAGGCACTTGTTCTTATACATAACTAGCGACCCGCCGATGCTTCGCATGGTGCAATGGTGATATTCGTAATAGGCATGCTTCCGGGGGGCAGCCGGTACCGCCGACAGCACATTAGAACCTCAAAAATAACAGTATTTCTCCTCTATTTAATGGATGTTATTATACATATAATCTCCTCTTGATCACTCCATCTATCGAAACAAAACGCATCAAAATTCGTTGCGTAGTTTTCAAGATTTAAGCGCACATAGGGATATAGGGACATAGGGACATGGGGACAAAAAGTGACTTTGTTTTATACTATGTGGTATGTCCACTAACCTCAGACCAAGTGCATCCTCAGCGACCATACGTAGAACTTTCACTGTTACGCTCTTCTCGCACTTCATAAATGCATATTTCGAATTACTTACGCCAGACTCGCCGAACTAGTTTACGAATCAAGTAATAAACAGAACGTGTGTAACAACAAGATAACTGTGCTGTAACGACACTATCTAACAGTTAATTAGTACAGTAGGAGTTCCTATATGTTACGCCTTGTATAAAATAGAAGATTTAAACCCAATCGCTTCACTATGTATAACATGTATGTACTTACAAAAACAAATATGTTTATTTGTTGTATAGTATCACATTACAGGCTATGCTTAGTTTGGGGCTACATGGCTCTGTGTGAGTGTCTGTGTATGTTTAATTATTATTATATTACTCAACGGCACAGCCCAAACCACTGGACGCATGAGGCGTGACATGTTCATGCACACAAATGTTTGAACTGCCCGGGGATCGAACCCAGAATCCTCGATGTAAAAGCCGATGTATCAACCATAACATCAGATACATTTTTATAAACATAAGACGGCGTCGCATAGCACCTTTTTTAGGTTTTTTAAATTCTGCATATGGTCATCGCAGAAACTTGAAAAGCATTGTACACCTGGCGGTGCCCCCTAAATACCCAAAACCAGTACTACTTTGATCAGACCTAAATTTACAATCGGGAATCGAACATAAAATCTATCTCGTCTGGAATGAGATTATTTCCATGAAGTCAGTCGTAATACTAATTTCAAAGAATTTTAGCCAGCTGCTCCTTCTTCATGTGCTTTGTCACTTACCATAGAAATGCTCACTTGTCCTATATATAATGTAAATAAATTCAACACGTGGATAATTATACACACAGAAACGCTTTCTTGGGTATACATTAATACTATGCGGACAATGCGATTTCTATTTATCAACATCCATAGGCATCTATGTCATTCTAGTAATCCATTACCGTTGTCGTGTTAGAGGAAAGTTAACTTTCAAAATATTAAAATCCTTAATGGTTTCTCCATGAGTAATTCGCAATCAATTCCTTTCATTTGACTAATACTGGATAAACTGGTTAAACGATACCTACTTGTACATACTTTTAATTCATGGCAATGCAAGTTGATATTTAAATTGGTGTATCATGGATGATTAGGGTCATTTATTTTGCACTTTTGTACATTTATGAGCACGTCAACTAATTGAATTACGTTGATTCTTTTTAGTAAACTCCTTCATCAATTGTTTTGTTTATGATTCGTATCAAAACAATCAACCAGCCATTTTACGTCATACTTCAGGGCATTGGTCTTCCCTTCACTGAAGCTTAATATAAAGCTTAATAAAAATAATATTACTACTAGTCCAAAATAGTACCAATACAAAAATATTATTGTAAATATTACAGTTTTGAAGTTAAAGGAAATCTTCAAAGAGCCCATGTTTGTATTCGATTTTCCTTATTTTTTCTCATACCGAACTTGTAAAGGAATTTTATTAGAATTATCAATTTAATTTTCAGGAAATACTTACATTTCGTTATTTTACTCTTATTACATAACAAACTTATTCCATTAACCGTCTAGAATCTAGAAACAATGGAAAATCTATTGTTTATGACGCTTAAAGTCTCCGACTGGCGATCTAAGGGTCAAAAATAATTATTTCTTTTCCGCACAGTACAACAATGGGGAACAATGTTTCATTTATAAATGTGGTGTTTTCAGCTAATCTGATGCAAGGCGTAGCGTCTAGGATCACAGTGAGTCGCCACATTCTACGATTTAGGTACTTAGTTTAAGTGACAACGCTGTCATTAATATTTATAAGACCAGAGGTTCCCAGAAAAGCATTCTCGGCCCATTTACATTAAAACACGCTCATTTATTATTGTGGGCTCCATAGTAACGGATTCTACAGTTTTGCAATCTTATGTGGCAGAACCTTTTCTTGCTACGTTTTGCCTTAGAAAAATGATATTATAAATATTTTGATGAGTATACACCGTAATACATGTTGAAACGAAATTCCTACAATTAATAATAAAAAAAACATGGTCGAAATGAAAATAGGTAGGAAATCTATAGATTTATTAACGTCGTAGTGAGCGTCGGTGGCTCAATGGTGTGGACTGTCGCCTTCCTACCGGAAGGGCTGAGGTTCAAATCCCGACACGTACCAATGTGTTTTCAAATTTTCGAAAATATATGTACGTTATCCGACGCTCTTACGGTGAAGGAAAACATCGTGAGGAAACCTTCATGCACGCTTGCGAAGAAATTCAAAGGTTGTGCGTGAAGTCGTCCAATCCGCACTGGGCCCGCGTGGACGACTAAGGCCTAATCACCCTACACGGGTAGGCTCGTGCCCCTCGGTGGGGACGTTTAATGAGCTGATGATGATGATGATTAACGTCTATAGATTTCCTACCTATTTGTAACTGTAGTGATACTGACACCAGTAATATTAAATTAATAAGATTTGTTACTTGTAAATTAAAATCGGTACTGATCTTTTCCTCACTTTCCCGTGAGTAGTGAATTATTGAATTAAATAATATATAATAAGTGTTGATTTCCTAAAATCATTCTTGATATAAATTATGGAAACTAAGTAGGTACTTGGTATGTAATTTGACTGTTAAAAGTACTCAATACAAATACGTAATATGTAAGCTAAGTGCGCGGTATACGGCATTAATCGAGGCGAGTCACATGCGTGCCGTGTCTGACCTACCCCATTGCTCAATACAACCTGCACGCGCTCGTTCATTTCCAATGCTAATAGTATGAGCAATGGATCCTTTCGATACTTAGGTACCATTGGTTTGCGGCTCTCAAAGTATTTAATACAGAATTCATTTGATTGCAATTTTTGGTATTCGAATAATGGTAAAAAAAGTATTTTTTTCTTCGTACTTAAGATACAGTGTGGCTTTTTACACACACTTTATAATATCCTTAATAAGCTGTGGTTTTGTCATTACATGTTCGTTTTAATTTTAAGTACCTAACGACTTTGAATTTACTGTGTCTAATTATAATTTATTTATGTTTCTGAAATTAATTCATAAATCAAAACGTTGTACACATTACGTACCAATAGAAAATAATAATTTTTTTTCTTCATCATAACAGAGAAAAGTAATTTCTGTTCGAGTAATCAGTGACATGACTAAAGAGTAACAAATAGTAACGCTGTGAACAGATCTAGTACAACATTGTCCTGCCATTCCTGCAAGTAAGTACATTACATATATCGAATGATAAACAGATTAACGGTGCACGCGTGAGATACTTGCTTGATCTAATTTTTTATTACATTGATCTCGATTCTTATAGCACGTTATGCTGTCATAACGATTGACAGGGACACTTATGCAACACCGATTGCAGTTTGTAGCTTTGAATTTGATCAGACAATTAGACACATAGAAAAAACATTGAAATCATAATCAACTAAATCTTCTTTGTTTTGTCAGTGCACTATTAAACTCATAAACTTAAGTCAATGTCAATTATGTTTATTTATCATAGTGCCACGGGCATACCACGTCGCTTATCTTCCGTAGATGCCTAGAGAAGGAAGAAAATTCGCGGAGTACGGATAAATAATCGCTTGAATATAAAACAAACAATATAATTAGGTAGCTACGTTAAATAATGTTGATAAAAATTATTATCTAAAAAGAGTTATATAATATAAAGTTATTATACTACAATAATAAAATAAAAAAAACATTAAATGAAAATTTTATAAACTACGGATAACGAATACCTTAATAGGTGGTAGAATCGATACTGAGTCGTCTAGGCAGGTACCGCCGCAGTGCCGGATATCGTCCCGTGAAACAGGAGTGTTATGCACTTTTGTTTTCAAAGCATCAAAACTCATATTTTTAGTTTAGTATTTTAATCGTTTTTATTATATTTTTGTATATTTTTTGACGTTCATAAGTGCTTTTTGTAAGCCTTATTTGAAATAAATGTTTTTGACTTTTGACTTTGACTTGTGTTCCGGAATGAGAGCACTGTAGCTAGTAAAATTACCGGGTATACGAGAACTAACATCTGTTGTCTCTGGTGACGGGCGCAGTGCGGCATTGAAGGAGAATTGAGATTAACTGTCTTTTAGTTGTTGGCCTTCTTCAATACCGCTCTGTCATGGTCAGGCGTATCACTTACCATCAGGTGAGCGTCCTGACCGTCCTGTTCACTATAACATAAAAAACAAAATTTACTTGAAAATGCGACATGGCTTTGAAAGTAAGAGAAAATGTGTATCCTTATAGGTAATAATGAAGAATGAACGACGTGTCGAAAGCTATTAACGATTTAATAAATCGAGTGGTGGTGTGGATGGAATATGAAGCGGCTCTGTAATTATCTATTACGGTATCTAAATTTTTGATAGTTGATTCATAAAGGAGAATCAGGGGAGACCTATCAGTGTCTAGCAGTGGATTGCGATTGGTTGAAGAGAGACGGGGAAATGTTTTATTAAGATTCTTAGTTTTGTGTGAACTAGTGCTCACCACTTATACCGTTATAGACAATTGAAACTAAAACACAAAAAAACCTTTATTAAATAGATTCTTCACAAGACTCTTAGAACCATTAATTTAAAAGAGAAGTTAAGCATTTCTTTTATATTTACTATCGATTGAAGGTGTTGTTTCTATTGAGAAGACTCCGGCCTAAAACTTAATGGTTGCTATATTGTCAATAATTTTAAACTGTCGAAGTTAATGTAATTTTGTTTTAATTTTGAACATTTCTCAATATTATTAGTTTGGCTATTTAGCAGGGTAATGAAGCCGGCCTTTTTAACCCTCGTTTCATGGATTCTTTGACAGTGCTTTTTAGATATAGAGGTTTGATGGAAATAAAGATTATGAAAAAAAAACACCTGACAGTCTTTTTGGATGATTTGCCAGAAAAAAGAAAACTAATTCAATGAACCGAATGTTTAATAACATAGCATAAGCAGGCTTGACGGTTCAGTCTAGATCCTAGAAATTACGCGAATTATATGATAGAGAAAGGACAACCACCCACGATTGCAACATTTGCAATACAGCGCTAAGACTGTCGTTAACTTCACTCAGAGCGTACGATATCGTAATTTCTAATTTGAAAGCATACTAAACAATTTCCAAAGAAGTCTTAGTTACATAGTTGTATCGACGGTCGTAAATACAACTATTGATACCGTAAGCTAACAATAGTTGTATTTATTATGATTATAATATTATCTATGGAAGTAGGTACTAATAATAAGCTACAACGCCTAGGGTTCCGGGTTCGATACCCGTAAACATAAATTTTTATTCATGAGCATGTTAGTTTGTATTGGTAGGGGCGTTTCAATGTAAAGCTTGTATTAATTTACAGTATATAAAAGGTTACCACTTTGTTTATCCTTGCTCAAATTGGGCTAGATGGCGCTATGTAAATGTCTCTGTATATTTTTGTATACAGAGATATTTTCATGTAACTTGAATATTAGAATAAAATTGGTATAATATCATTTGAAAAATCAGCGGAGAAGAACGATTAGCTTACTGGTGTTTGCGCTAGCTAGAGCTAGTTAAGCCGAATTTAAAATTGTATCAGCACTCCGGCGCACCGCGAGCCTAACTAGATTGACCTAGGACGATGTAAGAAGTGGCCGATTGTGTTATTTTCGTAACTATACCAGCTACTGTAATATGACCTCTGTTAGCACATAGTTGGACTGGATGTGGCTTCAAATACTCTCGTCACGAATGCAACGAGAATATAGGATCGGTCGCTAATCCAGAACTAATTGGTTCAGATAGATAGATAGATAGACTCTTTATTGTTCACAATGAATTAAATACATACACAAAAACATTAAAACCAATACAGTGGGCAAAGGCGGCCTTATCGCTACAAGCGATTCATTTATTTTTAGTTGATTAAATTAAAATCTGAGAACAACCTGTGTTAACTATCATTTAGGTATAAAATAACAACATCGCAGCTTTGAAAATTTGATTCAAGTTGTTTGTATCAATGAAACATTGACACATTACATCTGGTTTAAACATTACCGTGTCATCCTCAAAAATGTGTATATTTGTCTGGAATGTATTAATCGAACATAAAATCAAAGTCAACCTCGATTCGTACGTGTAACCCTACCGGACATCGACCGGTGCTCTGGCGGCCTGCCAACGAGCTCTATTCTTACTAGTCAATATGCAGTATAAGCCTTTAGGGCGTAAAGGCTTAGGCAGTATTTTGGTGAAGTATTTTGCCCTAATCTCTACGCCTCGAAAGCGGCTAGAAACTATCTTCTTACTATTAAATGATTCTTTAACATTTTTTTAAAATCTTTTTACGTGGTTGCGTATCATTATTGAAGCAAAGCATTGATGCTTACTGTAAGTCTTAAATCATTATTTACTCTTAAATCATTATAATGGTTTATGACTCACGGCAATAACTGTCCGCAAACAATATATATTAATGCAAACGAAATGTTTGTTTTCCACGGAGATCGAACCCATTTCATTATTTTACTTCAGATCAGAAACGAAATATCGCATCAGCCCTACGCGGTAGCGAAACGGCGAAGTACATATTAACTGGTATGTAGAATTCGTTGAAGTTGGGGTCGGTAGATTCAGGCCGTGTAGATTCAGATGGTTGACACTACATGAGTTCCGATATCTTTTTCACTGGTCAAATCTCATGTGGTCTTCCTGGCAACATTTTACAGGAAATGTTTTGATGGGCTCTATATTGATCTGATCAAAGCGATTTAATATTCCAATGCAGTAGTTTAATCGCCTTGAATGAGGTTATGACTCGAACCTTCGGAATGGTCACCGATATACATTGAATTGAACAATGTGATGTCCTGCACAAATGATAACATTATTCGTTTTCATAAAATATTGTGTTCTGATTAAAATATTGTTATACGCTATTATATTAGTGTGCCAATGGTTTGTTTTATTTTATTATATTTATTTTAATGTAGTTGTTATATTCAAAAAATATAAGCGTCATGTGTTAATTTTTTGGCGGAATATTGGGTATAATTAGTCGTTTATAAGGCCTGGACCATGCTTGTAATCTAATAAATAAATGACTAGTCATAAATAATAAATAAATATCATTTAGAAGTATATATTTTCAGTAAAAAGGTAATTTATCGTCTTTACGAGACCAAGAATAACATCTGTAAGTACTTACAAATATCCTAAGTTTTAACTTTTGAGACGACAAAAGAACCCAAACGTGAATCACGAACGCAGACAATGCACTCTAAACTAAGTGATATTTCATACAAATATTTCTTTGGACGTAACAGATAACTCCTGATCGCTCAATTTACACGTGTGCGTAATGTGTTAAGACAGCTTTGCTAATAAAGAGCTTTGCGATACCGTGATTTATATTTATATTTTTGTTTCAGGTAATAACACTGACAGCGTTTATAAAAAGACAACACGTATTAAATTGTAAGTGCTTTAGCTGACACAATATACAAGTATGCGCGTCAATTTTATTTCTTCTTGCTCAGGTTAATCTCTTGCAGTCCACTGCTTGATTACATCACGCCTATTTCTCTATCTTTATTATTATTATTATGTCGTTTAAATAACTTGGTATGGCCTGGCGAAGTAAATTCGTCAGATATACCTATCCATGAGGAACACAAACAACCATTTTAACTAACATGCTAAGAGATGCGTCGGTGGTTACCTAATCGTATTATACGTTTGAGGGTAATTGTTGCAGATAAACCTAGAACTCGTGATACTAACTCGCACGTAATTGTGACGTCTATTGAATACATATAGGGATATATATTAAATAGACGTCATATATTCTTCACACATTATCCTAATAATGAGGGTATTTGTAATTTAATAATCTATCAAGTATAATAGCAAGTTGCTCTCTTCCCATTGGTTATTCGCGTGACATTTGGATATTTAATGTCACTACAAACATCAGTGACCAATCGAAATTATCCTAGACCTTTCACCAACGTAGCGCCATCTAGTGAGGTTTTACATTGCAAAAACCCTCATTTTATAGATGATTTATTTATATCGACTTATACTCGTATATGTTATTAATATATGAATACTCGTATGTTTCGCATAACTGTAGAAGATTTTGGTAATTTATAATATTACCACTTTAATATGTTATAACTTTATTTTGAAAAGTGTAACTAAATATCCCATAAGTTTACTTTTAAAATTTACACTTGAACGTCAGTGGGCAGCGACACCTAAAGGCGTCAGAAACAATAACTGGCACATAGTATTTCAGTTACAGAATCTTTGTAATAAACTATTGTAAAGCTACGTGTAGGTAAATGACAAAACTCTGTAACCAATGATATAAAAAGTTTAAAAGAGTGAATATCGAGTTTCTTGCCGGCTCTTCTCGAAGATCTTACTTATTCCAAACCAATGGATAATGAGATATTTATATAAAGCTCGATTTAAAGAATACCCTACATAGGCAGAGACAGTTTCATAAACTTTTTATGGTGTCTTGTTATTTTGTTGACTGCGTAAACTATCATAGACCAATGATTAAAAATATATATATATAATAAATCATTTGTCATAAGAATTAGATTGAGCAATCGAATACATCATTTTTAACCCCGACGCAAAAAGAGGGGTGTTATAAGTTTGACGTGTTGTCTGTGTGTGTCTGTGTGTCTGTCTGTGGCACTATAACTCCGAACGAGTGTACCGATTTTGATTTAGTTTATTTTGTTTGAAAGGTCATTTAATCGAGCGTGTTCTTAGCTATGTTTTATCAAAATCGGTTAACCCGTTTATAAGATATAGGGGATGAAAGTGGGAATGAAAAACCGATTGTTTACAAATATGCCCGAATGGGGTATCAAATGAAAGGAAATGATTCGTACATTACAATAGTAAGTAAGTAAAAACAGGTGTTATAGTTTGACGTGTTGTCTATATACTAAAATCTAACTTAACCTAACCTACCTATAAAAGTATGAAATAAAATTTAAAAAACCCCCCAAGAACTTAAGTAATTTCCCTTTAAAAAGTAAAAATAACAAAAGAAACTTAATGTTAAAGTACCTAAGAATCTATTATAATTCTAAAAAAAACCTCGCGTTGGGGGACCGCTCTTAAACTAACAATTCAAATACAATAGTCTAATTAAGTAACAGAGATGAACATAAAAAAAATTAAGATAATAATTCAAAAACTTTCATGAAATTCCTTCAAAAAGTCTTGGGTAAAAGCCTAAAGAGGTAACCATCTTATGAAGAATATCGTAGATAAGAAAGAAATAATTAGGAGCGGTCCCCAAACGCGAGGTTTTTTTTAGAATTATTAATAGATTACTTATTAATAGAATAATTATTAATAGTACTTTAACATTAAGTTTCTTTTATTATTTTTTACTTTTTAAAGGGAACTTATGTACGATCGAAACAGTCAAAGATTTTACTTTAAATAAATACAAAAACAATAAAATTGATCGATTTTTGTTGTTTAACAAACTTTGGATATGATGTAATATCTAATGGTTATGCCGACAAAATAGCTAATTCATCATCAGCCATTAAACGTCTCCGTCGGGTAGACTCGGTCGGATAGGTCTTAGTCGTCCACGCGGGCCCAGTGTGGATTGGCCGACTTCACGCATAACCTTTGAATCTCTTCGCAGGCGTGCGCAGGTTTTTTCACGATGTATTCCTTCACCGTTAGATAACGATAGATATCATCGGATAGCAGATAAGTAATTGCAAAATAATTTAATTAATTTTCTAAAATAACCACTGATGACCTATAGGGCTGTGACATGGTCTTCACGTAGGACCATTCAAATAGGCTCAACGTTGCGAAGCGATCGGCGGATAGGGATGTGCTTGGGGTTCATCTGCGAGATCGAATTAGAAAAGAGGAGTTACATAGACAGGACTAAGCTCACCGATATAGTCGCTCGTATAACCAAGCTCATGTGGTGCCTACCGGTGGAATTTGTTCGGGGAGACCCATGTTTATCAGTGGTCATATGCCTTATATAATGATGACGATGAAATCCAAAAGCTTGACTACTTATACATAAATAACAATAAATTTTATTTAAATACTTTATAAACTTTTTGCAGTAGTGTCCAAGAGATTTGAAAACATTGTTAATTAAGAAGTCCTTGAACCTTGCGTTATAGAATGAATTTATCAAGATCGGAACAATCTATGGCTTTGGAATAATTTTTAAGGACTATACATATTATCAACAGTACCTTTGTACTTTTATTTTAATTATTCTTGTTGATTTTGTATATTTATGTGTGCATTACCTATCGCAGTCCACTGCTGGACATCGGTCGACCTCATTATGCGCCAGATATATTATAATTCCAAATAAAGAATGATAGATACTACATTATGTATCTTGGCAATCGAAGAAGGCATAATAGCTCATTATAGTATGCATCAGGCAAATTTTTTTTTGTTTTGACGAGATTTTATCTTGGCGTGGTTATAACATTGAATAAATCAGTTTTACACCGTCGCCGAGACTAATTAATTTTACAGCAAATGATGCCATTCTTTGAAAAGTACTTGGTAAATAATAAAAAAAACTATAACCGCATGATTCAACTGTTTACTAGTATATTTCATACGATAAGTAGGTACCTAATTTGTTTTAAAAACGTGATTGCTTACTTATTCGTCACCATTAGCTATATGTTATACTCGTATCTAGTTGAAATCGTAAATAAATAGTTTTACCACCTAGAAGCAAGTTGGTGAATTCTTACGTTATCGAGAATGAACAATCCACACATCGAAATCACGACTTTTCGTGATTGTAAATTTATAACATACATTAAGTAACAAAATAGCATTTCCGTTATATTAAAATCGATTTGTTGAATGACGCGTTAAGCGGAGACAAGGTTTTCGTTACAGTTACCAATTAGTAAGTGAGTATAGGTATGATATTCATTACTTATTCCATTGCATTATCCTATTTTCAGATATTATCTTATTTTCCTATTGGTAATTAGGAAGAATTTGTTACAATTCTCGGATTCATCAAAATAAGTGTACAAGCAGTTTGGCGCTAAAAATTATCGAAATAACACAACCAAGTTAAAGCTATGTATTTTAACACAACAACATATGGATATTTGTAATGTTATTAAATATATCTATCATAGTTGGAAAACATATATATTTATTAGTTACGTAGTTTGACGATAAAAAAATTAAGTCATTAGCCGCTTCTAATGGCTAGTGGGAAAAACAAATAGAAAATCAAATAACTAACAGCTAAACATGCGAGGTATTAGTATTGTAAGCATTCAGAAGCACTTAGGCACATGACTGCGGAAAAACAAAAGGAAATGTATTCTTGTCCAAAATATATATTTTAAGATTGGTCTTATGGATAACAGGGGTTTCTTCATCATGTTATTATTTAGCCATATTATTTTCATGTTATTCCAATAAGAACAAAATTCGTCATATAAAAGCACTTAGGAATGTACTTAGTCCACGATGCTTTATGAGATACGATTAAGTTTCTGCAAAAGAATTTAACAGTGTAATGAAATAGTATCGATGGAAGTGTTGGAGATTAGAATAATTAACCTCATCCTAAATAATAATTGTTCAGCGCCACTAAATTAACTTTTCTTTCGATTTTTCATCAATGAGTACTTAATCGATAGGGATGTTGCCTGACACATAAACTCAGCCACATTTTAGATCTGCCAAAACGACTTATTTCCAAACGATTTCTACGGCAAATTAACAATTAAAATATAAAAACGAATACCTACACCGTTATGACGTTACCGACTAAGATTAATCAACTGACGCAATTTTAGTATCTTGTTAGTAATTCTAAAACAAATGATTCGATTTACTTACGGACAATCAATTTGATATTTTGAGTAAATGAGATGTAATACATTTTAAAATAAGCGTTTAAGATTTCCTATAAAAACCAGTCAACACTCTAAATTATGTGCTTTCATTTTAATGCAATTATCATCTTTAGCCGTGATAACGCCTGATAACTTACAATAGCAATTTTGCGATACGTGAGTACTTACGACGTGTAAATTTATATATATTAGTTTTTGGAAGTCACACCACGACCAGGATAAAGATCTCATTCCGACTAATAATGTAAAAAGTTTATTTATACAGAATATCATTGATTCCGACTCTGTTTCCGTTTAGCACTAGGTTCATTTTTTGAGGAACTTATATACACCGTATAAAGTTACAAGGATAATGAAAGTTCAAGATTATCCTCTTTTGTTATACCTGATATTTCTAATACACATCTTTAATGACGATATTTCAATATATCATGATCATCATGTATATATTGTTTTTTCAATAGGATATTACGTGTTAATAAATAACACAATGTATAAAATTACAATGTATAGAATAAGATAATTTTTTACTTTATAAATATGAAAAAGAAGTATGTTAGAGTTCATCTAGTACATGTTCATAGGATCAATACAATAGGCATTTTTACAGAGTTTTCTAAGTTGTCTATGCTGACCATTACCCTAGTTCATATATTTGAAATAGACAACAAACAATCTTCTCCTGCTTCTAAATCTATTTATTGTTTAATTTTCTTCTACAAATATGATCAAGTACCAAATCGTCTCATTTAATTAAGTTTAGAATAGTTACGGGGAAAACATTTAAAATTATGTACTAAATAAACGTATTTTTGTTTAATCTTTACTTAATGTGTACCTAATTGAACAGACTTGTGACTGATAGAAAATATTGAGAAAATGGTTACCCTATCAGTGATACTAAAACTGGTCCTGAATTGTTTCGTTTACCCGTCCTTTATTTTCTATTTCACTGCTGCAATACAAAAAAAGAAAATCTCGTTTAATGAAACGCATTAGACGCGCGGTGTATTCGTTTACTCATGCCAATCGAGTGCACCGGGCGGCGAGTGCTGTCTGCCTATCGCACCAGATTTTCCGGCAAAGCCTTCGCCCTGCAAACTCGATCGAAAATGTAATTACGAACGTAAACAATAGAAGAGGCGGCATTCGCGCGTGTACACCGTGCGAGACGCACGTCTGAACCAACCGGCCGGCGTACGTATTGTGCCTTATCGTTTCACTCGTCACTCGGTTGCAATCTTGATACGTTAGGGCTAAAAGTGATAAATGGACGTCCTTATTAACCGAGATTGTGTATGCTCTTGACATTGTCACGCGTACTCACGAGAAAAGGGTCAGGAGCCAGCAGTCCTACAGATTAGTGAGTTAAAAACTGTGACTTGAAATACGGCTGTAGTTACACTAGCATTGGTCCCTCAATTAGTCTCGCTCATGAATATTCATCCGCATTTATTATTTACCCGGAAAACAACGTTATCTAGACTTATTGTTCTGAAATCATTGTTGTAGATACATTGTGCGATGCACCACAAACGTTGCATATCAACTTAACAAGTACCTACAGATTAAATTAGCGGAAATGATGATTCCATTTTACCTGTTATTTTAATTCTGCATTTTCTTTATTCGTCACTGTAATAGTACGTATATGCGTTAATTATGAGATTAGTGTTCGCTGTTATTCAAACTGGTTGACAAGGCTTGCTTTATTTTTCTGTCATTTTCAAGGGTAGGCGGCACGGAGCGCGACTGTGTTCCGATTTTTCCGGCCGTCACGTGGTTCATCCGCTGACAAAATGTAACAGACTGAGAGTAGTTGTTAGTGTACAAATAAAAGTGTGTTATTAAATAATGACGAATATACGTAAGATTAACTTCATTAACGGTTTCTTTCCACAAAATAAATATGTTATTAATGACTAGCGATAACTTTGGTCTATTAGGAATCATTACTTGAACAATAGAGTTAATAGATTAATTAGTATACGATACGTTACTTCATTAATTGTTTTGTTTCATTGATGCAAAACTCAAGTAAATTGCTAAACAGCTAATTAAAGCACAATATAATATATGGAATGAAATAGTAGGTTATTATGAATATTGGATATTGTAAAAACTATTCAATAATTCACTTAATTTTAGTGTAACCTACTCATATTATAATAATCCAATATACTCACCGAACGTGTCATTCAAAATTTAAAGGACAAGTTTTAAAAATCACAAGACTTATCATCTGAAAGAGTAAACTCAGAGACACAGACAAGTAAACATGTGTTAAACAATAACGTGCTGATAATTACTGTTAGCATAGATCAAAGAAACGTTTATTTTGTCGTGTTAATTTGTAAAGTTTTTAAATTGTAGCAAATTTTTCAGTCTGCCTGAGTCATTTCCTTTCAATTATAAGACTTATCCAAAAAGTTGAAAACCGACCTGGTAGATACATAATGATTAAATTCATAACATTTGTAATTCTTTGCATACTGTGTCGCTGCTTGAGACCGTTGACTACATTTCTTTTAAATTAATTCCTACACAGGAAACTGTTACGTGAATAATATACATATCATTCAGATAATTCGACCGGTAACTTCGAGCTATACCTGAGCGAGGCAATAATAATGATGATTATTTAGGCTAACAGGTTTTATAGATACCACAAGTATGATATGTTATGTGTAGGACCAAGTGTCATTTCCTTTAACAAGCTTAATGGATTTTAGGTTTTAAAGGACGTCAATGATTTTATTAGGCGCAATGTAGCCTCATCCTGAGTGACCTCCTTGATCAGGCCGCTGCAAGATACTAATAATGAAATTAATAACTTTATATAGTAAATAGTAATCATTGACAGTATTCACTTGTTTGGCAGTTTAGTTTTAACAATAACAAAATTGACTGAAACCGAACGTAAAATACCTAATATCAATAACTCTATTTAGTGTTTAGTTTCATGGCTAGTGTCTTTAATGTGTCTGTACATCGCATTGTTTAGGGAAACAATAGAAACCATCACAATTTATTTCAGCAAATTATTCAAATATTGTTTAAACTGATGACTTATTTGAAAAGAAGCCTATCCTCTAAAATTAAACTCTTTAGTGAGTATTCTAGTGCGGTAAACGAGTATTGCATTCATCTATGTAAATATATTTTTTTTATAAATTAAAGCCACATTCAATACTAGGTGGTAGACTCGATACTGAGTCGTCTAGGTAGGTACCACTGCAGTGCCAGATATCATCCCGTGAAACAAAAGTGTCATGCACTTTTGTGTTTATTACCGGGTATAAGAGACCTAACATCTGTTGTCTCGTGTGACGGGCGCAGTGCGACATTGATGGAGGATAATAACTGTCTATCAGTTGTTGGTCTCCTTTTATGCCGCTCTGTCATGGTCTGGCGTATCACTTACCATCAGGTGAGCGTCC
Organism: Leucinodes orbonalis; assembly: GCA_019425675.1. Taxonomy (NCBI): domain Eukaryota; kingdom Metazoa; phylum Arthropoda; class Insecta; order Lepidoptera; family Crambidae; genus Leucinodes; species Leucinodes orbonalis. The sequence goes on along the minus strand of PQWD01001415.1, from coordinate 41,510 downwards.
AGACCGTCCTGTACACTTATAACATAAAAAGAAACAAAAACGACTTTTCAGTATATAGATTTAGGATATAGAATCGCTCGAGATTGTACTCAATCTTGGACCGATAACGACGGCCTAAACAATCGATTCGGAAGCGGAAGTTACGGGTGATCACCTGCGGTAAATAAGTGTTGTGAACTTGTGGTGGACTAAAGTGAAAAAGTGATGTCACGTGATAAGTGACGATCGTTCGCTCTGATTAAACTAGTGCCGAGGAAAACTGGAGGTCGACACGTATGAGGTGTCAGTTGTCGTCCAGCTGACAACAGATGTCGTCCCGATTGATGGTGAGTAGCTTTTTACGTGTTAAATGTTTGGTGGTACATTGAAGTTTTTTCTACCTTTATATTAATTTCTCTATCCTACCTTTTAATCTTTTAAAATTTTTGTTTTGCAATTGTTTAGACTAGTATTATGAGTAGGGTTGCCAACTTCACTAAATTACACTTTTACTGTTATACAAAAATGAAGTATAGGAAATACTGTTTTCAGTTTGCAAACACATAACCATGACGTGTTGTCATGTGATGAAGTTGTCAAAAGTGTGTATTTAAAATAATAAATACAATACTGTTAATTTTCCTAAAATACTGTTCAATATTCTTCACAGATCCAAATATAATTTATTTCTTGTAAAAAAGTTGACATGCCTAAATTGTAAGCAACACCTATTTCATTAGCCGTAGAGGAGCGGTGCCCCCTAATACTGGAGAAGGACACACTCCTAATACTCTACTTAAATGAAGGATCAAGCCATATTTCAATTTATTGTAAGCTTATAGAAAAATAAATTAATTATTGTATTACAAACCTATCGCAGTCTACTCCTGGTCACAGTTCTCCCCACAGATTAAGTATCTGTGGGTCTCCCCCATTATGCGTCAGATATTCCCGTCTTCCATTTTCCTCATCCAGTCCTCACCAGCGATTTAACAATTAATATCTAGATAATTGAAATCGTTAAATTAATAAATAATAACTATAGAAATTCAAACAATTCGTTTAAATCTTTTATGAAAATGAGCAACGTATACAACATAAAAACTTTATACAATTTCTTACTGAAATTAACAGTACTTTATTGTTGTATCTAACTTCTCAACCTAACAAACCGATCGGCAATTGAAATTACTTGTATTATGTTAATACAGTAAACTCTCTCTCTCATTAAAATTTGGAGTCCACACAGGTCTCCCCATTTTTCGCAAGATATTCTGGTCGATTGGCGCTATGCAGTATATGAGATGCTACTACAGCGCTGACTGTGACAGCATGAAATGACTTCCACCTTGCGGTCTCCCCGTGGGTGTCGAACCCACAATCCTTGGATCACATAGCGATCTAAATCCAACGATCAGACCAGTACACCGCGAAGGCTGTTTTACCTATTGTTGTATAGATATGGATATCACATACTTTGTGACCAAAGAAAAACTTACCTGCTTGTCAAATAATGGGTCTTGGGCAACTCGCCAACATTCCGTTACGTTACGGAATTCGATAGTCCAACGATGGACGTCATTGTTTAACTGTGGAAGCATCCATTGTGTCCTGTTCAATTAAAATGCATTTCATTTGACTGCAGTTTCTAGTCCTAAAGCACAAATGTGTGTGGAAGTAAACATTAATTTATAAGTAATTAATATACTAGATACGTTTGATTGTGTTTATACCTAGCCTGCCATTCATCTGAAGTGTCGTGGGTCGAGGAAATATGTATTTTTCCAGAGCATGTATGATATAAACTTGAGACTAATCAAGGTTTTAGGTTGAATCAGCATTAGATTGGAAGACCTTGGTTGCGTTCCATAAACGGCCTTTGAAATATTGATTGATTTGCGTATTATCACGATATGATATTAATGCAATTAAAATTATATTATTTGTATACTTATTTCTATAATATATTTATACATTACATACATTCATAGGGTACATTTTATATACTCGGACAACCTGCAGGTATGAATCGAAGCGTATTTTTATTACGATGTTATGAGGCCCTACATCATTTTTTATATAATAAAACGTTGAGTGGTCAATCTGTGCGACAATCTAAATCATCATCATCATAACAGCCGTATTACGTCCAATGCTGAACATAGGCCTCCCCCAAAAATCTCCACCTCCCCCTGTCGGTGGCTATATGCATCCAACTAATTTTACTAGGTGGTAGACTCGATACTGAGTCGTCTAGGTAGGTACCACCACAGTGCCAGATATCATCTCGTGAAACAGGAGTGTTATGCACTTTTATGTTTCGGGATGAGGGCACTGTAGCTAGTGAAATTACCGGGTATAAGAGACCTAACATCTGTTGTCTCGGGTGACGGGCGCAGTGCGGCATTGATGGAAAATAATAACTGTCTATCGGTTGTTGGTCTCCTTTAATGCCGCTCTGTCATGGTCTGGCGTATCACTTACCATCAGGTGTACGTCTAGACCGTCCTGTACACTTATAACATAAAAAAACCACCCGACCCTTCTGTGGTCATCTGCCCATGTCTTGCGTGGTCGTCCCATACTGCGCTTGCCGTTGCGAGCTCTCCACTCAAGCGATTTTCTGCCTTAGTGACTATTGATTCTTTGAGCCATTGCCACTTCAGCCCTGACACCGACCCAAGTCCTCCTACGAATCTCTTCATTCCTGATTCGGTCGCGTAGGAAAAATTCCAAGTATAGACTTCTACATAGCTCGCTGAGTGACTCGGAATCTGTTTAAAAAGAAGAGAAGTTAAAGACCAAGTCTCAGCACCATAGATCATCAAATCGAATCGTCGGCAAATCGAAGGTGAGATATATTTTCGCCATCACATTGATGTCAAGTCCATTCCATTCTAAGAGTTTAAAAGCGTCCTCTATTCCATTGGTAAAGAGTTTCGGGGAAATTACGTCTCCCTGTCACATATAATTTCGGAAATCCGATAAGACATTGTACATAGCGGGATTTGAACCTGCACCCTCCAGATCGAATGGCAACAGTCCACACTATCGAGCCACCGACGCTCTCAAGTTCCGAATGTTTATTAACAAACAAAAATGCATTCAATTTGTTAATTATTTACATAAAGTAACCTATATAATAACATTGAACGTGTCTTCTAATTTAGTTAACAAACCTAATATTACCCATATTGATAATGGACTTCTTAGAAATTTGCCAATATAATGTTCTGATAGCTGATAGCACAAAATAAAGTTGTCGCGGCACGAACACCGTGCACGCAGGAGATGATCCAGTCACGATATATGTAACCTTGACTCTGAATACTAATTATTAATGTAATACCTAATTTTAACTTCGAAGAAAATGGTACCTTTCGTTACGTCTTTTTGCAGTACATTGTAAGCAAGTGATTAAAGGATTACAAACTTGTTTCTTGAAATTTTCTTTGTAAATTGTTACGTAACGTTAATTTAGACAGGGTAGACATTGTTTAAATGATTTAAAACTTTATTCAAATAGTTGGATGTGGTGGGTGTTCCATAATTATATTGCTACTTTCAATTATACAAGGATTTTTTTGTTATAATCTGTAGGAACTCTATTTTCTGGTCTCTATATTATGTTCCCATTGACTTCTACCCGTACGAAATAGGAGATAACGTCATGAGTTTGATAAGACAACAAACTTGCTTTTTTATTTTCGTATACAGAACACTTTTTACATTTAAAAGCCAAAGACGTTTTGCTAACGTTAACTATTTATTTAAATTAGTTGCGAACATAAAATGATCTTATTTTAAAACATTATTACTACTTTATATTTATTATTTATTTATTTATTACGACTACTTATTATATTTTTGATGAATCTGTTTTCATTGTTTGTATATTTGTAACTTATGTGTGTGTGATTCATAAATAAATATTTTATTTCTAAATTTATTGCGCGTCAGTCGAGCGGATCTATATCGTAAAGCCCTAAAGTAACCGACATATGATTTGCTTTTTGGTTCCTAACACGTAATTTTATTTTAAATGCACAACTCCAATGTCATTAGTTGGGGCAGCGGCCCGTGTGCACGCATTTTGTCGTGCATCATCCATCAATTTATGTATCACGCTCAATATCTTTGACCTTGAGCACAAACTACGTAATGTACTATTCAAATCATATGGTGTTTCACCTTTCTCGTGCTTGTGCTGGAGCGTGCACGTGATACGGATCGTTCAAAGTTTATAGTGGTCAGGTACCGGGCTATTTTTTATAAATAGTACGTCAAACCTTAATAGCTTCGTCTTGGCAATTATAATTACCTACAGTGGTAGGTAACATTTTAATAACATGTTCGATATAATCACAGCTGCTGTAATATAACTTCAAAAACTAAAGCTGAATGATTCAACGAACGGACGAAGGTTAAGTCTAGCAAGAATACTTAATGTATACCTGTTTAAACTAAGTTATTAAGTCATTGTACTTTTTAAAAGGTCCCGTTTTAAAATTCTTAGGTAAGGTATAGAGGAGTATTTTTTCTTGATTGATGGATTTCGTCTCATTTTTCTATTCCGGTGTTTCCGGGAAAAGTTTACATAAGTGACCAAATATCTATCGTCACAAGTAAAGAACGCATAGCTTTGATGTAGGAAAACAATAACTATGAGCACTCATCAGTTTCATTTCATGTTTTTCTTTTGAGAAGAGTTACTCTGACAGTCAAGATTACAATTATAGTGATCTGTCATGATAAGATGTAACCTTGTCGATACGTCTTAAAGGCGCAGATAAAAAAGGGCGAGACAATAACCGTCTGAGAAACTACACTTGTACTTGAATCGTTATCACTTAAACTGATATTGAACTTGTTGTTTTAACATAAATACAGAATGCTATGTCTTAAATATCACAGGGATTATTTTTCAATCAATGTAATTCTCAAGAGCATGATTTTTATTTTTGATCTTATCTCAATTTTTTATTTAATATATTTACTTAAACGTCAACTTTATTGATTGTTACATTTTCTATTTACTAGTATTGTTAGATTAAAACATATTCAATTTAGTTATAATCAAATTCGTTTATTAGGTGTAACAATTTCGTTATTTTTAATAATTAATTTCTTACGTCCATGGATATTGATTCCAAACCTAGCCCAATAATTATATTAATTGCCTACAGACTATCCAGAATAACTAGAAATATTTTTCGATATTATTGGTATTTTTTGCATGCTTCCTCGAATTCGTCATAACAGAGTTATTACTTACACAGTTGAAGAATGCGATCTGATAACGTCGGCACGCGTAGCACACAACTTCTCACTTTGAATGATTTTCGCCAATGCAGACTTTCAGAATTATTTCCCATTAAATATGCACACTTATTTTCATTGAGAATGGTAAAATGAAACACAGTGATTGCTTTATAAAAAGCAAATATCGAGATGGATGTTTACGTGTAGATTCTACAATGCCAGACAAACGCGAGTCAAGCTCGCCCACCGGGTTCCGTACTGTACGGGGATATTCTAGGCTTGGCGGCTTTAATTTGTAATAAAATAATAGAAACAGGTTTACATACTGTGTAAAAATGTATAGGTACCGAAAAACATAAAAAAAAGCGCGCGGGTTGGCGCGAACTGTCAAATAATGGCGGGAACGCCAACACGTACAAATAAATATTTTAATGTAGTCGTATCATAAAACCTCTAATATCTATATAATAGAAAGAAAGAAAGAGAGAAGAGAAGTATATTCTTCTAATGTTGTGTATGGGTTTGTGTTACTCTTTCCTTGCTTAGAGAGGTTAAACCTGTTCTGACGATAATTGTGCGACATGGAATAGCATTCTTTATCGCAGTAATTTATTTTCAAAAAAATCATGGACTTGAAAACTGAAAGAGGAAGGAAAGTTACTTTCGGTGTTTTTTTCTAGTTCAAACACAGTTTTAATTTGAGATATTGCACATTGATATATTACAGGTATAAATCTTTTTTCCTTTTCTTGACCCAAACAATTTATTCAGTATAATGTGTCTTAGCTACGAAAGGGCACATCGCAATGTATTATGTAGGTATATCGATTTGTTAAAGTTCAAGCTCTTAAATGTCAGTTCTCATAACTTCAAATAATTTATTAGTCCCACAAATTTCGTATTAGCTATGAGACCAATATTATCTACCTTAAAATTAGTATATTTTAAATGATAGACGATCGTGCAATTCAAGTAATATCGCAATGAGCTATCTCATATATTATCTCGGGTATCTCTGTGCTTTTGAAGGAAGATGCTGGTCAGTCGGTCATTAGTGTGACTGTTGCTTTCCGATGGAGGGTGCAGGTTCAAATTCCGCCACGTACTGTTGTATTTTCGAAATTAATTGTACGTTTGTCCGACGCTAGGAAAAAAACATCGTGAGGAAACCAACGCACACCTACGAAGAGATTTAAAGGCGGTATGTGAAGTCGGCCAATCCACACTAGGCCTGCGTTGACAACTTAGTAATAATAATAAATCTTTATTAATTAAAAACATTTACATGTTAACCTTTACCAGTAGTCCCTAAACTAGGGCAGCCTGTATTTTAGGGACTAGAGTTTGAGGTTTATAATAATTAATAATAATAATTGCTTTCTTTATAACAAACCTAGGTTACAACAAATTTCGGTAATAATCCTATTAAGTACAAGAGTACCTGTAGTAGGAAGTTACCGCCCTTCCGTTCCGTTTTCACATCAAGGTTATGTAAAAAAAGCACAAGGGTAATATTATACAAGGGTATATATAACAAGAAAAAGAGGTGTGTGTCTGTTATATTTGTGTGTGTGTTGTGTTGGTTGTAATGGGTAATAGGGTACATTTTATTCATGCCATTCTATTCAAAACATGTTGAGAGATCAGAATTTTATATATGTCTCAAGCTAAAAAATATATTTTATTAGTTTTTCTGCTTCTAAATAACTTAGAGATTTAAGCCAGACTGTCAATTTTTTCTTACACTTATATTGACTTAGGGAATAAATGTAAATGTTTTTATTTATTGTGTTATATAAGAAACTTGCTTGTCTGTCAAATTGTCTAGTAGCAAAAGTTGTCTTTACTAACTCTGTATTTAGGACTTTATCCTTCCTTCTCTTAGAAAGTTTTTTTGGGTCAAAAGTTAGTGACTTATATAGCCTAAGAACGCAATTCAGGATGTAAAGTTTTCTGACGGAGAGGAGGTTGCAGGAATCATACAATTCGGCCGTAGGAAATCTAAATGGCAAAAAATACATCAATTTTAGAAGAGATCTTTGAGTTCTTTCTACTTCTAAAAATTTGGTTTTAGAGGCCCCACCCCAAACAGAAATACAATAGATTATTACGGACTGTGCTAGAATTGTGTATATTATATTTAGTAATTTTCTATCAATAATGTGTCTCAAATTTTTAAAAATCCATGTTAGTTTCCTAATTCTATTCATTAGCGTATCTATATGTGAATACCATGACAAATGTTGGTCTAACATAATGCCTAAGTATTTGGTCGACTTTACTTTTTCCAAGCATTTACAAGTACACGAAGTATTTCTAGGGTTACCACAATTATGTATTTAATTTGAAAGTCTTCGTTAGGCTGAGTCCTTTTGTCAATAGTAAAAGTCATAAAAACAGTTTTTGTTGTATTTAGGGTGAGCAGATTTTCATTTAACCACTGGGCAACTTTTCCAAGTCCATCCTCAGCCGTACGTTGAACTTCAGCCCAAGTATCCCCATAGAATGCAATGGCTGTGTCATCGGCATATGCAAATATTTTCGCATTGGTAAGTTTTATGTTACACAGTTCATTAATATATAACAGGAATAGTGTTGGGCCTAACACACTCCCTTGCGGAACACCGAACGATAATTCAGCAAGCTCACTCTTGTATTCGCCAATTTTAACCAGTTGTTTCCTATTCTGAAGATAACTTGTCAATAATGATAAGGGAATGCCTCTAACTCCATATTTTTCAAGTCTCTTTACAAGAATAGGGATAGAAACGGTGTCAAACGCTTTTTTGAGATCTATAAAAACGGTGAGACACTTCCTACCACTATCAACATTTTTTACTATAACAGAAGTCAATGCAATGACTGCATCTTCAGTTGAACGTCCACGCCTAAACCCAAATTGCGATTTCGCTAAAATATTATATTTATTTAAGTAGTTAATTAATCTAATGTTTATTACTTTTTCTATAATTTTTGATATTGCCGAAAGAATTGAGATTGGACGATAATTACTGACATTGTTTCTATGTCCACTCTTAAATATAGGGGTTATTATTGCTCGTTTTAAAACCTCTGGAAAGATTCCTGTCATAAAGCAGAGATTAGTGAGGTGGCAAATGACTGGGACAAGAAGAAAATGTGCCATTTTTAAAAATTTTGTTGGTATGTTATCCCAGCCACAAGCACTATCAGATTTAAGGCCCATGATAATAGTTTTGATTTCATTATAGTCAGTTTCTAATAAAATAAATGAAGTTAATTGGGAATTATTGTGAAAACGTATATTATCATTAAAATCAATTTTGACCATATCTTCTTCTATTTTTCTTGCCAAATTAGCACCTACATTAGCGAAGAAACCATAAACAGAGTTGATTGAATCGTCAACTGTTGGTTTGATATGTAATAAGTCACACCGTACGATCCCTTTTGTGATCCAAGGTTTACTGATCCGTTTGTTACTACTTACCTTTATAACTTTTGTATTAGTATCTAATGTTTCTTTTAAATACGTGATCAATTTAAGAGCCAACACATTAGGATCATTACATTGTAATAATTCAGCTAGAATATCTTGTTTTAAAGATTTAGCCGCCTGCATAAGATCTACTATAGTTTTTGTTTTTTTATAACTATTACTTGAGTTTATAACATTTGAAATTTTAGTAAAAACAGAGAAGTGATCAGTTATTGTCGTGTCAAGAACAGCAATAGACGCAGACATGTTGTGAACATCAATTTTTAACATGCAGTGATCAAGGCAGCTTGATTGCCTGGTCGGAAGAGTATGTCCAGGCAAAAAACCATGCATAGACAACATGTTTAAATAATTAAGCCGATGATTTAATGACAACAACAACAATGGCCTTTACTGTACATGAACAACTATGGCCTTTACACCCTTTACGGGTACGCTCGTACCTCTCGGGGACATAACATAAGCTCATGATGATGATAAGATGCTGGTCATGCTATTTTCTTAGGTTGCGGGCCAATCTTCCCACAGCTAATCTGTGGCCAAAGGCCTATGCCATTCCTTTATCATTATGGTTTGGTTTATTGTCGTTTCAAGGTTGTCGCTGACACTTTCTTTGAGCTTTCATTTTGGAATATATATTAGCAATATAGCAGCAATTTATGGGCTATTATTATAGATAAATATTGGAATTAGAAACATCGGTGGAAAAGATCAACCTAAACACGAGCACGGCAATCCTATTAAATAAATTGATACGACTATTGCGGGGTCCACTCCCCTAAACAGACAAATGGGGAGATGACGCACCTTACTAATGGGAGGCCGCCCTTAATTCGCGACACGCCTCTTCCTAGGCCATTTCGTTGACCTTGACAACTTTGTAACACACAGACATAGGAAATAGCTTTGTTAATATTATTAATAGTGTTATATAAAAGTATGAAATACAGTTAAAAATGCGTAAATGCGTTAAAGTAACTAATTTATATTATTTCGAAATTGATGTACCTAAAGTTTAAGCAGAATTGATGGAACGAGTTTATTGTTACATAATAATTCTGACTTTTATATAAGTCAAACCGCTCACAAGGAGGTTAGCAGCTTTGTAGTCAAGAAGAAAGAAGAAAAATGTATCACCCACACTTACCCTGTGATTTCACTGCCTGTTTCGCAGTATTCGAAACACATTTAATAATATTGTATGTGATTATATTTATTCTACTTATGGTAAGTCAAGAGAAATGAGCGAAACGTGTTTGTTGCTATATTCCAAGCAGCTTACCTACAATATAGTCCCAATGAAATAAGTGTTAGTTTTTTCAAATCTTTTGTTGTACTATATATGCACTTAGTAACAACACGTTACTAAATGCATATATAGTATATAAACAAGTAGTATAGCCATACCTTAATTATTATATACAACTTTCTTTTTAAATATGGCCCTGCGGATAGTTTGTATACATAAAATAGCTTATTTTAATCAGCTGTTGAAATCATGCAAATGACTTCGTCTAAGGAAACAAGAAGTATAATCTGAAAGGTATTAGTGCAACTAGATACAATGCCAATGTCAATATCACAATAACCTCGGTGTAAGTCGATACGGCAGATTATTATCATAGTAACTTGCACACCATTGGCACCCATAGGCTGTGAAGTGTAACGGCGAGCAACATTGGTTGCGTTTAGTATTTTGTTTAAAAATCGTTCGTAATGCTTATATGGCACTAATTTCAAACATTAATATTTCATACAGTATTCATGAAATGATCGTAAATTTTTAATGTGGTAAGGGCATACATTTGTAACCAACCTTCATTTTTCCTTAAGTGCCTAAGATGCGGCATAGATACAAAACATTGAGAATGAACGAATTTAGTGTACGTAAATGCTTTCTCCAAATTACTAAGCTAAGCTACATTTTACCATTAGCTTTTACCTTACCTCTTTAGACTATCAATATGGTCAAGAGTTAATTGTTGAAGAACCCGTCTTGTAGCACAAATGAACCTGCTCGATCTGAATGATACCATGAGTATCATTGTTTCATCGAATGAGTGAAGTGTTCCTTCATATTTCTCTGTGTCGTGTAAAATTTTAGATTATATAAGTACATTTCAAACAGCAGACTGCGACAGGTTGAAGCGTTGGATGGTGTTATCACTTACTATTAAGAAAATTCGGTGTACGATTTTTTTTTATAAAAACATCCTGAAAAACTATTGTAATGTTACATTAAAAAAGTAAGTTTAGAAATGTCATTATTTACTGATAATATCGCATATTGTCAGTAAGTAATGTGTGACATAAATCCCGGCGTAGAATCCAGAATTCTGGTCGTAGGTACTATGTTCAGCTTAGAATGACTGGGTCGAGAGAAAACACTCCATTATTTAATGTCTTCAATTTCATGAAAGTATAATTTCTTGTAGTTTATAAGATATACTAGATCAGTTTCTAGATAGCATTGCAATAAAATTTTTCGAGTACCTTTCATTCATAGTTGATAAACGTGGTCGCTACAAAACGCATTTACATTGTACTTTTAAATTTCATTAGTGTGTTCATCATCTAAATTCCTGCATATTCAATTCAAATTTACAAATGAAATGCATTTAAACCGATTTAAAAGTTAGTTATAAACATAAATTAACCTTTTAGAAGGCGGGACTAGGCGGTCTTGACACAATAGAAATACTACACATACAGTTTGCCGGTCACATATGTCGCAGAACCGATGAGCAGAAACAGATGAGTCCTGGAGTGGAGACTGCGTCTTGGCAAGCATAGTGTAGAACGCCCGGACCGAAGGACCGACGACTTGCGAAGGGTCGCAGGTGGAGGCTGGATAAGAAAAGTGAAGGATTGGGATATCTGGCGCAACAGGTTGAAGAGGAAGAGGGAAAAATATTATTAATATATATATGATATATATGATTAATATATGCGACGGCACCGGTTTCAGGGTTAAAGAATATGCATTTCTTATTCATTCTTCACGTAGACAAATTAGCTGACGGTTTATCTGATGGTAAGTAAAATGAGTACGTTAGTGACCAAAGGTAGTTTTTTCTATTGTATTTTTTTTTCTGTTTTTGTAAAGGTCAATAAATGGTTTTTCTTTCTTTCTTCTTCTTAGAAAAGGAAGGGTTAAGGGGATTTTGGGCCTCCCGTAACCTGACATACTTGCGAAACATAACGCTATTGTCGTATTTTATTTATTACTAGCTTTTGCGTGCGACTTCGTCCGCGTGGAATAGTTACTTTGGCCTAACGCTCTCTTTCACCCGCTACTTCTTTTATATAGGTGAGTTAAAACTGCGATATCTCATAAGATATTAATTTAAATTGAATAATGTAAAGGGCAATTTTGTTTAAAATGAAATACTTGCGATAAATAAAGAATTTATTTGGATAAGGATTGATATCATATTTATGAAAATAGCTTCGCAAAATGATGCATTATTTTAGAAAAAAAAATTAGCAAAAAATATGTTATAGGGAGCTAACCTTAAAAGATAGATATATGCTGTCGCGGACTTTTTTGTAGACCTTTAAAAGGGTAACAATACTCTAATACATGACTTTTGCGAAACTTTAACCGTTTACGCAGCGTACGCAGCGGAATCTCCAAGTAAGAAAATTTCCCCCGGATTTTGAAACATTATTCGTTGCTGCTCCGCTTCTATTGCTTGTAGCGTGATGATATATAGCCTATAGCCTTCCTCGATAAATGAGCTATCTATTACTGAAAGAATTTTTCAAATCGGACTAGTAGTTCCTGAGATTAGCGCGTTCAAACAAACAAACTCTTCAGCTTATAATATTAGTATAGATTAACGTCATAACTTTCTAGATCCGTTTCAATACGGTATCAGTATTTTTCTCAGTATAATCGGCGTGTCCATGTGTTATTCATGAAACTATATTAACAATACAGAGCTAATCTACACATGAGGGTTCTTTGTTTTAAGTAACTATCTTGAAGGTCAGACTATGTAAAAAAGGAGATAATAATAACTAAATCCACATGTAGAAAATAAATTTTGTTCTAAACGTCCACGTCCACATTTAGTGACTATCTAGTCTGTCGAACGTGGCACAAGACCTTAGGAGCCCTGTATACTGCATTGCTGTAATTAATAAAAAAGTTATTTATATAGATAGTAATTCTTTAGTGAACAAAACAAATTAAACACTTAACAAGATTCTACACAGGAAAAAAAAGTACAATTGGCGGCCTTATTACTTAATAGTAATTTCTTCCAGACAACCAACTTTTAATGGAAGAGGACAATTGAAAGAAGGTAGTGTACATATAAACAATAATAAGAGAAAAACAAATAACCTAAATATATATACGTAAATACATACATATGTAACTATCAACTTAATATATATAGGTATATAAAGAAAATACATTAGCATAATTTTTAATACATACATACATAGTATAATATTGCAAACAAAAATTACCTAAATTAAATATACAAACTTTATAATATACAAAATAATTACTACGATTTATTAACTTAATAACAGTGACAGGCAAAAAAGGACAATGAATAATCCACTAAGCCAGGAAATAATCATTGACTGACTTTTAAAAATAGGAAGGGTTTTGGATTTACGAATCGATAGTGATAAAGAATTCCATAAACGAACAGACTGCACAGTAAAGGACTGAGTATACACATGCGTAGAATGAGGAGGAAATATAAGATGGAGTTTATTACCTGTGCGCAAATCACGACCCTGTGTGGGTTCCAGGAACTGAAATCGTTCTTTAAGGTACTGAGGAGCAGAAGGAATAAATAAAACTGTATAAAGAAGAGAAAGAATGTGAAGGTGACGACGCTGCCGAATAGGAAGCCACTTAAGCTTAGCACGGAAGGAAGACACATGGTCATACTTTCGTAGGCCAAAAACAAAACGAATACAAAAGTTTTGGAGATGTTCAATCTTGTTAAGAAGATGCTCATTTAGATTTAAGTTATTTATTGTTAGTAATTAATGCCTAAATTCTTAATCGTGTCTAAATGTATTTATAATTTCATGAGTAGGCAAATGAGCAGCCAGTTCGCCTGATGGTAAGTGTTATCAGCAACCCTATCACTGTAAACTTCTAAGCAGAGTGCGTTTTTAAAGGTTAGCAATCTTTAGTAGAGGACAAAACGGAAAAGTAGGTAGGGGGAAGGAAATATTTAGATCTGGCCGGTTCATTTATATTCAAGGAAGGCTCTACCACACTTTATTGCATTATTTCATAGTCAGTTCTATAGGTAAACTACATAGTAATTTGGTGTTATTTAAAAACAAACGCTAGACTGGAACTATCTATGCTAATTACTGAAATGTAGCGGCGCCCAATTCATATTAATATTGATTATCAGTTAAAGGTATGTATGGCTTGGCTGTCTCGTTACTTTACTTTAGATCAGAAACGAAATATTTGCGTATTACTACGTTTATAATATTTGATATATACAATTTATTGAAGTAAAAGTCGGTAAAGTTAGCTCGTGTAAATTCAGAAGCTTGGCTCTACATGAGATCTGATATCTTTTCACAGTTCAAACCTTAATTCTTGGCATTATTTCACATGAAATGTTTTTGGTGGGATAGATTGTACCATAATGTAATTATATTTAATAATAATTAATACTTATTCACTGATATTAATAAATTGCTATCTAAGCAAGGAGTTATCATCACGACACACTGAAGGTACAGGCGTTATCCAGCATGGTTATAAAGAGTTTAGGCTGCTGCCCACCACCCGGGCCGAGTGAAGATTGGTTGGTATTAACGACTACCATCCTAGGTTAGTAGCCGGGACCGACGGCTCGATGTGCCTTCCGAAGCACAGAGGAACTTGAGATACTATTATTCGATCACCCATCTTCCGTTTACTTACCATTGCGCAAAATGGGTTGTCAAAACACAACGAGAGTAAGATTAACTGCATAAACTGCAACTGCACACTTGTGGGTTTAAATGTTCGTCAAATGATCAAAATGTTCGAATGCGTTTAGCTTGTTGCAGGAACATTAAATTCCTTCATTCGCTACAAGACCTTTAAAGTTGAATAAATTTCGTAACTACTTGTTGTATCGATTGGAACTTTCTTGTTACTGAATGGATTCTGCAATATTTTATAGGCACGCGGCGGTCATTTAAGTAAAAAAAATGATCTTTAGAAAATATGGCAGAAAATGAGTTTTTACTACTAAAAAATGTTACTGACGAGACATTTCCTTTGAATGGAGTTGTATCAAGGTTTTTTTAAGTATAAGGATATGTTTACTTAAAAACCACGCCAGTGACTCGTGATATGATGTCAACATTAAAGTGTTACTTTATTTACACTATATTTCACCTGCGGAATTCATCGCTTGGCATTTTTTATGATCAGCCAACGTGATACTTATCAGTATTATTGTTTTTACTAATTTTAACTGTTTGAATTAAAGGACCAACCAGCTTTTCCAATTGGCGAAATTTCAAAAAAGCGACTTTAAACGCTTTTTTGAAATTGCGCCAATGTATTCGCTTAGTTTTTTAAACATTTTACCTCTATTGTTCTACAAAAACTTTAACTGGGTAAAGTATTTTTGAGAATCCCAGGGATAGTCCTCAGTCCACATATCAATAAAATTAAAATACCACTGAACTACGGTGTAAAAAGTTCAAACAAAGTAAATAACAACCGTCTCCTACTTGTTCGCCTTTGAGCATTATGTATATTAAGTAAATCAATTTTGCAAAAGCAAACAAAATCATTGTATACTATTTTGCAATAATTGAAGCCTTCGTGAATAAAACCTGAATTTATTCCTGTAGAATTGCATTAAATCAGTATATCTGAGATCAGATCAGCACTTTTTGTGTAAAACATTAACAAACATACGAACATCTCCATATCTTTTGCTTGTATAAGTAAGATTTTGTTTTTTGTGAACTATGACGTATATAGTCTTGACGTATTTGCCGCAAAAACTGTGAGCTTTGGTCTGGTTGCTTTATAGTCCAGTTTATCTAATGGACTTTGGAAATTGGATGTAGTTTATTTTTTTATTTGAGTTTTAGAACATTTGTCACTAATTTATTAAGTATAGCAGTTTTATGTTATCTCCTCACTTAAATGTCTTTTTTCGTCTAGTCGTCGGAATGATTTATTTTACAATTTATGCACACACAGACAAGACAAAACATAATAAACATGGAGGAGTTCGTACACAGGCACAGCTTATTTCACAATTTATATATATACAAATACTACAAATACAGTTAAGATACAAGCACCTTAAATTGTATTGATTCATATACACATATAATTAATTATAAAATTACATGTAGAATTTATTTATAGAATAAAGATAGAAGTATTTAAATCGTCCCTTAGACAAGGAAATGCTTGCGCTTTCGCGAATTGTAGAAGGCTTTGTTATGAACAACTGATTTACTAAGCTGAGATAAAATAAATCTCAGTATAATTGTCAATTCCTCCATCACAGGAACGTAACGTATATACATATATTTACAGTTCATATTCGCTCTTACAACATTATGTGTCAGCTTCAGACGATACTATCGAATTTATTTTGAACAAAGTGTGATGGATTATTTCACGACATGACGTGTTTGCACGCGGACAGTCCTCGAGGAAATTTCCTATATTGTTTACCGCGCAGTATCCATTACATTTATCAACTTATTTATCTGCTTCGACGCTTCTTGACGGTATCCTTACAGAGGAATGAACATACATTCCACACATACGTAAAGTTATCAACGAACTGCAGTCATTTTAGTTTCTTAACACAGTAGTCTACCTTTAAACTATTCAATAATTTTGTGGTGTTATTTTCTATTGATTGAATAATAAATTAACTGTTTAATGATTAGGTACCTACCCCGAAAGGGCTAACTGGAATAACAAATGTAACGTCATATATGTTTAAATGGTGATGTCCTATCCTGTGAAATAGTAGTGCTATGTATATACTTCTGAGTAATGGAAATAAATAAGGCACTGTATTTATTGAATCAAGTGGATATAAGAGACCCGAATATCGCCTTATAGACGGTAGTCTGTTTTTATCTATTAATAATACCTATCCTCCATCCCAAACATCTCAAAATGTATTGGTTTTCTTTAACATTGCATTTGTGATACCATTTACCATCCGGTGAGCGAAGTGGTCACTACGTCAACTGCATATCATACAAATAAAAAGTTGTGTGTATAGTGTATGCAGTCCGCATTTATATGCACAGGTACTTTACACTATGACAAGAGTAATCAGTAAGACCCATTAACATTATGATTAAACACATAAATTAGAAAACGTCGGGGATTTCATTATGAACTCAATACCTTATCGCATTACGAATAAAAGTAGATAAACTTTAGAATGCAATTACTTGTATCGCCCACTTGACCGCGGTGAAACAATGCAGCATTGGCCAGCTATTGGCAATTTAGACATATGTTTTTACGACGCAATTAGAAGTTACTGCTTACGGTGTCTACACCTTTCACACAAGAATAGGTACACCTAGTGATTTCATAAGCTAAAGTGACCTCTACTTAAAACACCGAAACACATAACATTCTGACACTGATGGATGACCTAAACTCAGCAACGTGTCTGCTACCTAAAATTCTGCAGATTTCAAGAAACATCATTTGGCACCTAAGCAAGTGTAATGGTGCATTGTTCTTATAGCTTTTGGGGCACTGGTGAAAAGATTTTCAATAATTGTGTCTGGTTATACTCCATGTTTGGACGTTAATTGAATGGTTGTAGTATGTAGGCATATATCTTTATCACACTGCTACATTCCTAGAGTAGGTCCCACTTGGGACTTGAAGATCGGATAGCTTTATGATGTAGTCAGGTTTTTGAAATGTAAACTCTACGAAGAAGTACTTACTACATTCATTAGGTAAATCGATCCTTAAATTCCCTTATTAGATGTATATATACAATACTTATTGGATCATATTAATATTTGGATTCCCATGTTAGAACAGTATTCAAATGCGTGACGTGCTAGTCATGCAACTTTCAAATGGACGGTTCCTTAAGACATCCTTTTGCAATTTAAATCCCACAAGGAAAGTGCACTCGAACGAAACGTAAAAAACAACATAAGACAGCTTTACAAGGCTGTTGAATGTATTGCTATCCTGCGCTGTCTAGTTGATATGGCTATATACGGTGTGTTTTTTGTAAGTCCAGTCATTTTCCTGTACTATTTATTAGCGATTTTAATTTTGTTGTTATACTTAATAAATTCTCATTACTATTATGTACCTGCAGTTGACCTGTATAAGTGCCATAGGATCACTTATTGCTCCCTCCAAAAATAACTTGTTAAATTATTTTTCTGGTTACGGGGTAGGACAGAGAGTAACATTTTGATTTCCTGTTCCATTGATGCATAATTATTATACTGATGCATTATTGATGCCATTTACCATTCAGCTACACATCTTCTTGATTACAAAACGCTTTGACGCAATCGTTTTGCTCTTATATGCATTTAATTATATCGAGTCAGAGGAGAACAGTAAGTAAGTATGCGAAAAATACTATCTCGTGATACATATGCTATTTTACTTTATATTTTCCGAACAACTTTTCAAGTACTCGGCTTGAGTGATGATGAGTTACTCTTTTATATGACTTGGAAAACAGTATAATTGATTCAAATGCTACCTATTTTCTGATTGTTATTACTTTCTCAGTTAAGTTTATATTGTACCGTCAATTAACCCTTACGTTATGGTTTACCATGGTATACACATAACATAATATCATTAAGATAAATTATAATTTAATAGCCTATCAATAATATATTCACTGTATAATTCTTAATGATTGCTATGTTTCGATACGTGGTTGGCATTGATCTCAATGGAGTCTATATACTATAGTATCCCATTATTAGTTTTTAACAAATTATATAGAGTCTTAGGTAAAATAAAGTGTTTAATAAACGTTCTTGAACTCTGAACCTACCTGTATTTACGAGTGTAAAGGTCATGACTTGATCACTTTGATTCGATTGAGACTGTGCAAAAACCATTACATTTTTAAAATACATCAGAATTTACAAGAAACTTGTAATTTATAACCCTTTAACCACCACAGACGCCTTAAAGTGTCACAAACAATAGATTTCCTATTGTGTCTGGATTTCCGGCGGTCAAAGGCTTAATTAAATTAACAAAACCTTTACATTTTAATATGGAATGCGCTGATTTCAGGTAGAATTGAGCTTCCTGGCGCTACTATCTTGACGTTCCTTAACTTCGGATCTTTTATCGAGTCCAAAACCCGGTTCGCATCAAAAAAGCTTGGTGTCGTCTCTAAGGTGAGGAAATACTTCACTCCAGAATAGCTTCTTATTTTACAAAGCACAAGTGAGATCTTTCATGGAGTATTGTTTTCAGCTTTGGGATGGCTCAGCTCAAATGAAATCACTTTATGATGAGCATGTTAAATTCATAAATATAGACAGAATATTTATAGCCAGGATCATTGATAATAAAAACTGGTAATAGATCAAGATGGGAAGATTGATGTATAGCCAAGTAGACTTGTCCAATGCTGCATGAGTATTTTATGAGACAATTTATTGCAAAAATGTTGGAATCGCCGTCAGTCGACGCATACTAATGTTCCGCATTTGCGGGCGGCTTTATTTCGCAAGGTTATATGCCGTGCGATGACACAGCGCAGACGACGCCACCAACCATTTCATTTTCCTCTCCTTAATCCTGTGTTATGACAACTTATTTACGATACAACTGCATCGTAATCAGTACTTACTTATGACGATGGAATGAAATATAATAAAAAAGTAAATATAATAAAAAACTATATAAAAAAAATAAGGGTACTACATGCATATGAATATATTATATACGCCTAAATTGCATTATTTTTTGTTAATAACTGTGAATTACTATGACTGTATGTGTGCAATAAAGATTTTTATCTATCTATTTACACGTAGCAAAATCTGAATTTCGACAAACTTTTATACGACAACATTAAACTCAGACAACATTAAACATCGAAAAAAGGAGTATATTACGCAAAACATTTAAACTTTGTCAAGGTATAGCTACATTATAAAATTTGGCCATTACATTGCTTGCTTAAAATTGGATTTAGACTCAAATTGTTTAATTCCTCAACCATTATTGTCGGCAATGATTTGCTTAACAAGACTCGACGATAATCATTACAAAACATTGGTCTGAAATCAAATAAGAATCCAATCAAACGGTTTGTGTATGACTATAAAAAACCTTTCAAACAAACTTATTCTCAGTTAATGACAAAAGAAACCCAAAATGTTTGCGGTAGCGACTATGTCAAGCCTGCCAAGCCTTCCTGTGCAAAAACCAAACGTGTATTTATGTCCGCCCCGTCTTATTTGCGTGACAGCCTTGTTACCTTTATTGCTTATTAGGAGATAAGTATAGTGTATTTACACACGATTCACGTGTGAGGAAAACGACTGACTGGCAGAAAAAATGTACCCAAGGAAAATGTATAAGAGTTTTCAATAGATAATATCAAACCACGTGCGCAACTCGAAATTAAATACGATGTTTATTCATACCGCGTAAAATATTAATAACGTCTGTGTATGTTATATAAGGATTTGTTTTAAACAGCTGAAATCATCTTAATACAAAATGTCCTTTGTTTTGTATGTATATTATACAAAAAAAAATGTATATGTATAAATAATCAATAAGCACTCCACGATATTTGTCACAAGAAGATGCTTGCGTCTTACAAGTACCTTCTTATATAGCATTAAGGTGAAGCAAATAAGACTTGCTACTATAATCATAGCTTACAATTGGTCCTAAAACAAAAAAGCGCACGGGATACTTGAAATAATGCGTGAATCGATTCTGTTTGTAGTCGTGACCAGCGGTCAGAAGCAGGGTCGAGGCCGGCGAGATAATTTCTCCAAGAGCTGATCCATAAAGTTCCAATAAAATATGTTTTTTTTTCCAAAACAAATCGTTGCAAGTAGCCATTTATTTCCACCCGCCATTTTACTGTTATTTATTGGCCGAAGCGCTTCCTGATTTAAAACTGTTTGTTGACACTTTTGTAAGTCAACTACGATTATGTATGAACGTGCATTAGGTGTCATGGTGTGATTCTGTCTGAAGTATGTGAGTAAACAGAGTAGTTTATATTTTTACATTACAAAAGTATAAAAAGAAAATATGTTATTTGACGAACAAATCATACGTATTAATATAATACGAAATGTCGCAAGGATTCGCTGCTTTATCTGGTACAACAAAAAAGGTTTATTTATATATCAACTACCTGCGTTTTTTATCAAATTATTAGGACCATTCTTTTGCCTCCAACTTTACAATAGTTACTATGAGTTATAATTATAAACCTACCTAGAAATACCTAGTAGACGCAAGTGGGCGGAGCCCGTGCGCCGTTCATAAGCAAACACTATTGTCCAGTCAGTTTCACGATTTGACGTTATTAGTCGTTTGCAGACTTTTGAGCCGTTATTCAAAATATAATTAAACTATGTAGCTGACCTGCCAAATTTTGTAACGCCTTTTAAATCTTACAGAAGTTCTGACGCCTCCTTGGCATTGTCTTATGAATAAAAACAAAAAAAATATTTACAAGAAAAAACACGATATTATACCCCTCAACGCAAACACTGTTTGAAAAAACTTTCTTCATTTGCTTGCAGTTATTGTTTAAGGCTGACATTAAATACAACAATATGACGTATTCGTTACCTCTTCTTTGGATCAACGACTAATGTCTTCAGTATTCGAGACCCTTAATTGTTGACAGCGAAATGACTAAAATAATCATTTATTTTTTTATTTATATCTCAGTCAACAACATACAGACAGATGACTCATACAAAATCTTTGAAAAAGTAATCGTAAATTTTATCATAATAAAAAAATGTGTAGAAAATAATTTTCTCTGTAACGAAATACATTTGTAATCATATTTCTAAAATAGTCTATAGATTAGCCGGTAAAAGTATATGTTACAATAATATCACCTAGCAAAGCTCAGTATGCTTTCTGGGCATACCGCATGCGCATAAAAATCCACCCACGTTTATTGAGCATCCTTGCACCACAAAATCTAGTAGTATACCTACTAACTTCTCCCGTCCTGTTAATGGCTTGTATATGTAAACAACATTTATTTACATAATTGAAAAACGTAATCTTGATCAGTAATCTCAAAAGAGCAAACTATCAATCCGGCTAGCCGTTAAACAATGAATCATTTTAGTTCAAAATATTATCGGCCTAGGCACCCAATTTAATGCCCGGGCTTAACGAATGGCCTAGGAGTCCAGTTAGATGGCTAATTTAAACAAATGGCTACGACATACATACCTATACACAAACAATATACTTCTCGTGTCTTTTTCTGGTGGTAATGTGTAGTGTATCATATATTTTTCATTCAAGTGGATGTTATTTGAACATAATTTAGTCTCCATTTTGACTCAATCTTTTTTGTAACTAGTTCTGAGGATGCGATTATTTTCTCTGGTTTTTTTCCAATAACATTAGTAAAGAAATCGTATTTTAATAAAACTCAGACAATTCAGTTAGACCTCATTTATTTCCAACCATATTTTCTGATCAATAGCTAGACTTTCAGTTACGTTAATACTTAGTGATCTCACTAATAAATCGATATTGTCTGTGTGACAGAAAACGGTAAGGTGAATTATCTCGGTTTTGTCCAGCGGCTAAATTTCATCATCTTATATTTAGCAGAACATCTTATATTTATTTTTTTACCGACTAACTTCATAATGCCATAATAAGACTTAGTCACAAGTAGTAAATAGACAAAACGTTGTTTGGTTCGAATGTATTTTTGTGTCCGCTGTCTTCTTCACAAACATGGTTCGGTGAAATACACTGAGTCAACAGCGTAAGTTGTTACTGTATTGTCAGATTAGAAACCTACCTTTTTGGTTTTTGTAATCTACTTACCTTGCTTTTATTAAGACTTTGCTACGTAAATTTGCTTACCATTTTTAAGTATTATATTAGAGATCAAAAGAACACCGATATTAATATCCTTAACGTTAAAGATAACGAAGTTACAATGAATATTTACTCCGAATTTAATACTTTTTAAAGAGTTAAGTGAATAATATTTTCACTTTAAACAATTTCTGTTTCGATTAAACTGTTACTTAAAATTTTCTTCAGCTGGAACTTGCCTAAAACCGGCTTCGTCGGAACCGCATTTTTAGGAACAAAAAATTCAATATAAGTACGTTTGACTCAACTATTTCGCTAATTTTGTGTGCGCAAAAATATAACTAATATGACAATTGAATGTTTAAACTTCAAAATTCTTCGTATATTTGGGTTTGTTGAAACCGTAAGTGATCTTGTGTTAATTTTGGACAACCTGCATTTATTTGTTTTTTATGAGGAAAAGCCAACGAAGTGTTCATTATAATGTAGAGATTGATTTATACATTGAATTATGAGTTAACCTCATTAATAATGCATTAATATACATCCAATGCATACTGATGATATGTTATATCATACGAAAAGAGTTACTCTTTTAGAATTCGATTCTAATGACACCTTAACGTTTTTATAAAAGTCAGTTGGCCAAAACCAAAAGGTGTCCAAAACAGCCTTGTAATACGCTAACAATCTGTTCCTAAGCTAGATGTGAGAATAATCAAAATGTTAATATTTTCATTAAATGTATTATATAAATATCAGATATTCTGTATTGCTATCATCCCTATTGTTCTCCACTGGTGCTGTAAAAAGACACTTGGCGCAAAAGATTCACCAAAGAACAGGGGTTAGCGCTTACTCGTTCAATCTTAACTTATATAGGTACTACTTTATCTAACCCTTTTGCCACCAACCGTGGGGATCATGACAAAACTCTTAATTATCGTGGAGGGAGCCCGATTCTTGCAGTGGGCTGTCACAGTCTGCAAAATTTAAGTTTAAAGTATTATACTTACCTGTAAAAATTGATTTTCTGGTGCATAATGTAAAATCCTTGGTGCTTATAGCGCTTATACATTTTCATAAGTTTCATTTTCGATTGACCTACGGTGACCTGAAATAAGAACGCCGTGTCGTTATGTATTTGACCCCTTGCGTGCTATGCTTTACGTTCTTATAAGATTACTGGAATTAGCAGTTAAATGCACCTGAAAATGGATTTGTTTTAAAAAAATTACTTATACCGAGTCACTGGCACTGAGTTGTCTAAATTGGTAAAGACAGTTTCAGATACAGATATGAATGATAAGGGCACTGTAGCTAGTGGAATTACCGGGTATAAGAGACATAACATCTGTTGTCTTGGGTGACGGGCGCAGTGCGGCATTTATGGAGGATAACTGTCCATCGGTTATTGGTCTCCTTCAATGCTGCTCTGCAATGGTTAGGCGTACCATTTACCAACAGATGAGCGTCCTGGCCGTCCTTTATACTTAAACATAAAAAAAAAATGTTTCGGGAACAGAGCAATGTGGCCAGTAAAATACTTGGAATAAGGGACTTAAAAATCCATCGTACTCCGGTTCGGGCATAGGACAGTATTTGGTAAATAATATAAGTACTATCTACAGTCATTGCTTGCCTTCAATATAGTAAACGTGACATTTTCATTCAGGTGTCCACAGTGGTTGTCACGTCATGACATGAAATAAATATGTATGGATAAATGTAGTGATATTATAAGCAACTGGGTATGGTTCTGATACACAGGTCCTAAAGAGGACCACACGATAGTCGCTTCCTTGTAATATGCAGATGTCAAATCATGATACAGAGTAATTTCCCTACCTGTCCTATCACTCCCTTCAGTCCGGACTAGCAGTATTGCTATTGCTGAAGTAAAAAGCGAGATTGATTGCTATGCATACGACGCTATTCCATATACTTTTTTATGGTACTGAAAACTTGTTATCTACACCGTTCGAAATATAAATTATATGTTTATATAAATATCTACAATTTCTTATTATTATTTAGCATTCAATGTACATAACACAACCGAGGTTGGCAATGTGACGGATTTCTTAAAAAACAAATTGAACAAGCTTCGCGTTCGTACCTCATGTGATAATAAGATTTTTTGTTAGAATCGTATGGACAACGCCCTGAATACAATGCATACACAACAAATTTACAATCACTGTTTTACTCAAATCTCAGTTCGATTTTAAACCTTGTGTGTAACGAAACAAGTTGTATTACTAAATACTTAAATGTTCACGGTGACTTTGTGAATTGTTGACTTAATAAGCAAAACCTTAACTAATGTCTTGTGACGGATGCCTTATTTAGTGACTCTGGGAAAGCTAAGAATACTTATATTAATGGCAAACGTTCCGAGCAAAATATGTTTACATTATACTCTTATAATAGCGCTGAAGGCACAATGGTGTGAACTGACTGTAGTCAGTCCACACCATTATCCTATAGATGAGCGCAGGTTTAAATCCCGCTACGTACCAATGTATTTTCGAATTCTAGAAATTATATGTACGTTTATCCGACGGTCTTGCGGTGCAGGAAAACATCGTGAGGAAACCTGCCCACGCCTGCGAACATATTCAAAGGTTGTGCGTGAAGTCGGCCAATCCGTATTGAGCCCGCGTGGATGACTAAGACCAATACGGGTAGGCTCGTGCCTCTCGATGGGTACGTTTAATAAGCTGATGATGATGATACTCGTATAACTATATTGTCACGCTGGAATGATTAATTTTATATATTCAGATACCATATTATCTCGAGTCTTTCCGTACTTCGGAAGGTACCGAAAGCTAACACCCACAAATCCGCTAACCAAGCGGATAGGCTTGGTTGGCGGATTTGTAGGCCCGCTTGGTGGATTACGATCCGAACTCCCAACAGCCATACTGTGGAAAGGTCATTCCCTGCAGGAGGACGCTGTAGGCTGATGATGATGAATTAACGTTTATCAAGAACCGATAAAACCTGTAGTTTTAGTAAGTTGTAGTGGCAGTAGACTGGGCACCCAATGCAAAGAACCGATGGCGGATGGGACAGAAAGTTCTCGAGCGGCATCCAAATAACGAAAATACAAATACAAAGCAACTTCAAACCAGATGACCTTGTAAGATAGCGGGTAGCAGATGGACATCGACTACTAGGCAGCGGTCAGCGTGGAAGTTATTCAGGGAGGTCTTCGCCCACCCTTTATTCACCTGCTGTGAATGTTATAAAAATGTTGCTCGATGGTGGTTTTACAAAGGTATCATAATTAGTACTACGGTCGTTATATAATAATCATAATAATTTTTCATTTTGTCCGTAAACGACATCACATCACAATAAATCCAAAATTATGATATGACAAAAGGTGCAATTTATATCGTTTACCTTCAAAACCAAATAAAAAACCAATCCAACTAACCAATTGGCAACATACATATATGTTTGAATAGTTACAAGTACAGCAAAAATTATTTACTTATTTTTTGCGATCAAGCAGAAATAACGGACTAACAGACATACGGAGAATATTGACTTCTATTTTGTAAGAAGCATTTTTTGTGGTTAATACTATGTATGGAATATAAATAAGTTAAGCTTTTCTAAAATGTTATTATTGTCATGTTAGAATTCACTAACCAAGTAATTGCCACTATTTGGATAACGAATGGATAAATGTTCTGATGTCACTTTAAAGGTTCCGGCATCTTTCAAAGAGGGAAGAGGTTGATTACGTTCAATTTGTTTTATGACCTTTGCCTCAAAGGCCACCTGCCGTTATTGACGTTATACCTATATGATTGTATAGCTATGTTTTATAGATAAATTAATAAACAGTCTCATTTCAAGCGAAATTCTCTGAGAAAAGAATTATTTCCGTACATTTAGCATAAGCATGTAATACATGTGCAATTGTAAAGAAATTGGTCTTAAAAGGTAACTTAAATAAACTAAGAAATCTCAAATGTAGAATTATGATTTGACAACCTATGACTCATCTGCTTCAACGGCCATCGGCTTTGCGACATACGTGACCAGCCCACTGCCACTTCAACTTGCTGATCCGGCGGGCTATGTCGGTTACTTTAATTCTCCTATGGATTAAATCATTTCTGATCTTATCCCAAAGAGAGACCCCGAGCATAGCTCGCTTCCGTGCACGTTGAGTAACTTTGAACGTGAACCAATCCTGCAGTCGAGTGTATTTCTCAGCTGCGTATGTTAGTACGGGTAGGATTGCATTGCTCAAAGACTGTTTGTCTTTAAGCAGACGAGTTCTGGAGTGGAGACCGCGTCCCGGCAAGCGTAGAGCAGAACGCGTTTCTACTTGAAGATCCTGCTACTCAGAAAAATGTTGCTTGAATGAGGAATGAAATCTCACGCAAAATGAAGAGCACTTATCCAGTAGAGGTCGAAGAGATGAAATCATAGAGTCATTAGAAGACGCTATTAGTAGTTGTTATTCTTTTGTAGGCTTCTATATCCTACCGTCAATTTTATTCTGCCATGAGACATTACAACTCTGTTTGAGTGAGTAATAAAAGACTGATGCTAATTGTAGCAACCGGAGCAATTACCCGCATCGGCGAATCGCGCCGGAAAGGTCAATGTTAACAGTAGCAGTTTTTAGGGTTCCGTAGCCAAATGGCCTTTATAAGTATATCTATTCTGTGAACCGCTATTAGGTTTTGAAACAAACTTTTTTTTTTCATCGTAAACCCCCCCCCCTGTGGGTATCAATGTGTAGAGCTTAAAAATGATATCGAGGTTTGTTATAGCATTTTTAAAAAATTGTATTAGTTTGCGCGAGACACTGCCAAAGTTGAAAAATGTATGTCCTCCCATTTACTCCTTAATAGTTGATACTCGTATATATCTGATTAACATAATTGCTGCGTTTTCGATATTTCTTTTTAACGTCGCTACGGCGTGAAACTAAGGCCAAATTTAACATAATAATGTAAATTTTTATTTGTCCACACCACCGGTATTATGTTGTATTCATTTAACCAACGGGGCAGTGAAATTGATTTAAAATACTTGGTCAAGGTCATAACATGTTGTTATTTTCAACCAAATTAATCAAAGTATGTTACGAGTAAATAAATTATATCTACCTATTAGGTAGATACTTATGACATCCCTGCCTTGGTTTAGTGTGTTCTAAGTGCGGAGGTGATTGCTGTTTATCCGAGAATCACGGGTAACGCAATATTGAAAAGTCAATTTACATTTTTTGACTTTTGATTTGACTATTTGATTTATACCGGACCACATGAATGACCCTAATGCAATTATTGATAACTTCCTCAAGCTACCTCCCTGCAATGATTCGTGTGGGTGATGCGCTAGCTGACATAAAACACCACCATGCCCAGAACCTTTAATCTTAAGCCCTACAGAAGCCGAGGTTTTCAAATCATTAGTAAATTAAAACAAACGCACAAGGACCAGATGGCTTAACCATAAAAATGATCAAACTTACCCTACATAAGACTTTCCTTTATTACAGAAATAATAAACAGGTCCATAAACGCACACTTTCCCAGAACATGGAAAAAAGCTCTGATAAGACCTATTCCAAAAAAGACCTTAGTAGACGAACTAAACGACCTACGTCCTATTTCTTTGTTACCGTTATTATCTAAGTGGTGGAAAGAGTGGTACTAACCAAGTAACTAGTTACTTGGATAGTATAAATATTATTCCTAAGTTTCAGTCTGGCTTTCGTCGAGGACACAGTACTGAAACAGCCTTACTGCACGTTACGGATGATCTCACGGAAGCATCGGACATGGGCCTTAGTAGCGTTTTGGTGCTGTTAGACTACTCGAGAGCGTTTGATTGTTTACATCCCCAACTTCTTCTAGCCAAATTAGGTCATTATGTTTTTCAGCTGATACCTGTAAATGGTTTGAGACGTTTCTGGACAATAGAGAACAAACAGTAATGACTTGTGGAAGGAATGGCGAGGATGCTTTCATCACCCAGGGTGGTCTCTCGGGGCGTGCCACAGGGATCAATCCTTAGTCCTATTTTATTTTCTATATTCACAGCAGACCTGCCGCAATGCATCAAAACATGTAAATATCATTATACGCCGACGATACTCAACTGTATTACTCCTTTAAGGCTGAAGATACACAAAAAGCTGTTAAACAAATAAATGACGATTGCAGGAAATATACACGTGGTCGGAAAACAACTCCTTGTTTTGAATCCTCAAAAATCACAGGTGTTGATAATGGGAACTAAACTGCAAATAAAAAAGAGTAGTGGATTGCAAAACACAAGTTTCAATCAACAACATTACCTTGAAAAAGTCACAACAGCACGTAATCTGGATTGACCATGATGGTGAACAGAAGTATGAAGAGCATGTCAATGGAAAAATAAGAAATGCCTATTTAAACTCAAAGTACTTTACAAATTAGACCATTTTTAAAAACAGAGTTGCGGCTTCTACTGAGATCTACTGGTTCTTTCCCCTTTTAATTTGCAGCTCAGTGATTGGCCCAAGGTTAAGGCCTGTTTGGCGAGAGCCATTCAACGGGTTCAAAATGCTTGCATTCGTTTTTGTTTTAATGTGCCAAAAGAGAATATGTAAGTCCATATCTTAATAAAAGAGGTATTCTCAACATGGAAGCAAGAAGGGAGCTCCAATATGCTTGTACCATCCACAGAGTAATCTGGAGTAAAAAGCCAGAATAACCTATTTAGTAAACTCACATGGATAAACAAAATGCTTTAGAAGTCAACGAGTTGAATAAAAATTTACTTAAGATTCCCAAACATAACTCCATGCGTTATCGAGGATGCTTTAAACTGCAGGCAGCGAGTATTTGGAATATTCTACCACCACCATGAGGACAAGAATGGACATCGAAAGCTTTAAAGGCAAATTCAAGAGAGCTCTATTACTCAAACAGCGTGCTGCCGAAGATGTTAAACATGAGTATGGGAAATACATGCCCCTAAAGATTATTTTAAGTAATTCAAATATATTTCTTACACAAACCACACTCACACACAAACAACACACACAAACAAACACACACACACACAATTTAGGTGCCATATGGTATTGATTAACTTTTCTTTTTTTTCATGTATACCTTTTTAAGTAATTTAAAGCCCTCATTACTCACTTAATATAAGTTCTCACCTAACATCGAAGAGAAGAGGAAGTTACTGAAAACCAGCGCTGACTAGGTGCTTGTCCCCTTGGCCAGTGATAGCTGAGGTGCTTCCTTTTGCTATCATCATAAACTATACATATTGTAGTAAACCAAACACTGTATGAATGTAATATATGAGAGCAATAAACCATTTTTATTATTATTATTATATTATAATTATTTTGCCCAAAATTTTTGTCATATCTTTTGATCGTCTGAAAAAAAATGATGATCCCGTGTTTATTAATGCCGTCCCGACGTGTCCAGTTATGACAGTCGGGCATGTAGGGACAACATATCAAATAGTGATCGGATGCGAGGTATAAACTTTTATAATTTTTATGTTATGATTTTGAATTATCGTGGTACTGAATAAAAAAGAAGTTTTTTTTTTTAATTAACTATTAAAACCATCGGAATATACATTAAAGTATGCAGTATAACACCCGATGAAGAATCAGCTGGATGCAACGGTTTTTCAATATTTTTCATCCGATTCCTGCTTGGGTTTTGTTTGTGTATGCTCGTCTCTTCCGTTTCAAGTTCTTTGAA
>PQWD01001414.1:0-61935 GCA_019425675.1 Leucinodes orbonalis | reverse complement strand
TGCCTATTTAAAAAATAGCCTGTTGGCTGTCAAAGTTACCTGGAACATTAAGTTGCTTAATTTTTTCTATCAGCCTACATTATTCCACTGCAGGGTCAGGCCTTCCCACATAGCTTTGCTATGGGAGTTTGCTAAGTAAAATATATAAAGTTTTATGCACTTACTATTACTCAGAGGTTTTGTTGCTATTTGTTTGTATGCTTTGTAGGTGGTAGACTCGATACTGAGTCTCATAGGAAGGTACCACCGGTAGTGCCAAATATAACTCCGTGAAACAGGAGTGTTTGCACTTTGTGTTTCGGGATGAGGGCAACTGTAGCTAGTGAATTACTGGGTATAAGAGACGAAATCTGTTGTCTCGGTTGACGGGCAGTGCGGGATTGATGGGGACCTGTTTATTCACTTGTTGGTCTCTTTAATGCGCTCTGTCATGGTCTGGCGTATCACTTACCATCAGGTGAGCGCCATGACCGTCCTGTACACTTATAACATAAAAAAATGCTTTGTTCACAGGTTATGTGCAACCATGTCTACCAGCTGGACAATGATGACGATTCCTTCATCATCTGGGAAATCGCCTGGAGTAGTCTGGACATGAGACTGTGAACGGTGGGCCAATGGACAAGGCACACTTGGAGGATGCCTTGAAGGACCTCTCGGATGAAGCCAACATGGCGTTCAAGGCGCATTTCAAGATTGGCAATTGTGTGAGTATTTCGTGTGAATATTGGTAGGTTATATTATCTACAATAATGTTACTTGAAAGATGAAGGCCATTTATCATGCATCATTAGATCATTATGCCCCACCAGGGCGTATCGTCCACTGGCGGCTCAGTGCGTATTGGTCGACTTCACGTGCTAACTTTGATCGAGTCTCATGTGTGACCAGGTTTCTTCACGATGTTTTTTTTTTTATCGTTAGAATGTTGGATATACTAATAAGTCTCTGTTTGAAT
The DNA here is from genome assembly GCA_019425675.1 of Leucinodes orbonalis. Classification (NCBI taxonomy): domain Eukaryota; kingdom Metazoa; phylum Arthropoda; class Insecta; order Lepidoptera; family Crambidae; genus Leucinodes; species Leucinodes orbonalis. Next base: position 60,977 of record PQWD01001414.1, on the reverse strand, counting down.
GACCGGCTTTCACGGCAAAACGGAGCAACTGTAATTGGTTTTGAGATAGTTGAAGGGATGTAAAGTGATTTAGGTTACTTTTATTTTTGTCTAATACCCATTTTTCTAAAATATCAGGCTGTTTTGTATGAAGCATTCAAAAAAATAAAATAATTAAATCTGGAAACAGAATCTGTGCTATCTCGAATTCAAAGCGAGCGACGCCATAGGCATAACTAGTTATACATATAACATGAATGGTTTTGTATATTTGAATCATATGAGGAGGTTCATACATATAAATGTGGGCGAGTATTGTGCCATCCTTATCTTATGTACTCATGTCCTCTGAGTGAATTTATTGGTTCAATGTTAGTGACCTAGAGACTGATCTGCATATCTTAGTGAATTGAATAAGTTTATTTACATAATAAAAGTTATTTCAACAATTTTCGTGTTTCTGGAAATGTTTTGATACAATTATTGTAAGTACATATTTGTTCTGTCATATATACTGTTATTATGCATTTGTTATCACAATTCCTACTTTGTTCTTATCATAAACAAATGATATTCCTGGCTGTGCTTAACATATAATGAATGTTATTGTAATAATGAGGAATGCCATGCAGTTAACAATAACTACTACTACTTCCAAATAAATACAACATTTATATACTATATTTGTCCTGCGGTGTTAAATTTAATTCCCAGTGTAAGGTATTTAAATTAAATTGAAAAATAATTCCTGCTATACAAAGAGATTTTATTAAAATCGCTTCAATTATTTAGACTGAAGCTGACTGAAACTTTCGCCTTTATGCAGTTTTCATTTTCAATTTTGGGATTTGTGCTTATGACACATAATATATCGAGTATTGATTTATTTCAGTTTGTCTGAAATATGTCATTCTTTATTCTGTAGTTAGTTAGTTCCCCAACAGAAATGCAATGGTGACGTGCTTCAATTTTGGATCGTTATTACAGATTTCTCATCTCCCCATAGTTACTGTGTGGGAAGGCCTGAGCCCTGCTGTGGGCCGTTATAGGCTGATAATGCTGATATAAGATCTAAATTCAGTTGCCCTTTATAAAGTTGTGTGCCGAACTAAGTTATAATATCGTATTCCGTTAGAAACATGAATGTTATACTAATTTGATTACAATTTTATCTTTATTGACGTATTTAATGTAGTCAGTTGTCCTAAAGTACTTGCATATCAATTGAGTTAAAGAAATAATCTCACCACCATAATACACGAGCGGTAAGTGGTTACCGTCGTCCAATAGTAGGTATACATTTTGGGATGATTTCATCCTCTTTCACAGCAGAAGTCGTTGAGTCTGTAGTATTAGATTTTTCAGAATTTCTGTATTGGGAAAAAGAACTCAATAAAATTGGGCAAATTAAATCGCAGGCAATTTAAAGTTTCATGAGGAAACTTGTTATAAGGACAATTTGCTAAGTTCCGTTTGTAAAACAAGTGAATAGGCGCATTGTTCTAAAAATTACAATATTAACAATTGTGTATGAGATAATTTGAAACATTGTTGAATGTGTCTCTATTTACTCATACATATTTACTAGGTGGTGGACTCTATACAAAGTCGTGTAGGTAGGTACCACCGCAGTGCCAGATATCGTCCCGTGGAACAGGAGTGTTATGCGCTGTTGTGGTTCGGGATGAGGGCACTGTAGCTAGTGAAATTACTGGGTATAAGAGACCTAACATCTTTCGTCTCGGATGTCGGGCGCAGTGCGGCATCGATGAAAGATAATAACTGTCTATCAGTTTTTGGTCTCCTTCAATGCCACTCTGTCATGGTTAGGCGTATCACTTACCATCGGGAGAGTGTCCTGACCGCCCTGTACACATATATCATAAAAAGAACATATATAGCATAAAATGTATCATTAGTACCTAAAGTTAAGATTGTTTTAAATAAATTGAAGTAACTTATGTAACAGTGATGCAGAATGATTAGGTAAATACGAGACCAAATCTAGAATATAGATATAACATAACATACCCGGATTTCCATCTTAAACTGTCGCGTATACAGTTTAAGATGGAAATCCGGGTATGTTATGAGGTGCGGGGCGGAGACACCCCGCACACCGCACGTCACCCGCGCTCGCTGCAGTGTTAGTGCTGCTCGAGCCCGTATCCACCACGTTTATCGATTTCAATCTCGCTAACCTGTTGTTTGTTGTGTTTTAAAATGAGGTCGGTAGCTTCTACGTCACGTTTTATATTTTCTTACTAGCTAATTTCATAATAAAAATAATTTTAATAAATTTATTTTAGTGTGGTCATAAGTGCTTTTACCACAATAGCCTAATCTGAATAAACCTGATTATTTTTTATTTTAGTTATAATAAACTTAATTTCATTATTGTTTAATGTAAAAATGTAACTAATGTTACTCTTATTTTTGTTGCATGGTAAAAATGACGACATAAACAACCTACTAAGTAAGTGATGTCACAACACTAGAAAATTGCCATCTCAACTTATCGCGTACTATACCTATGTATATAAACATTTGAGACGGATAAACAATGCATTCAAAGAAATGGTATATCCCATTCAAATTACGACCTCAATGGTTCGACATAAAGGTCAGAAAGGTATATTCATGTGAATAGGTAGTAGTTAAAGTGCCAGCTGGTTGTATGAATACAATATAGAGCTTAAGGTCAGTTTACACCTTGCTACACAAGAAAGTTATATATTTTTTTAGAATTGATACGTTTCTATTTAAATTTCTTATTACCTACTGAAAATTATTTGGCTAATGACTAGGCTTAATTTCTGAATTTTGAGTGCTACATGAGGCTGCCAACATTCTGCACAAGAAGGCAACCAGTGTGATCTCAAATAGATTATTAGTATATTACTGTATAAATTAAAATTGTAGCTCTTATTATACATAATTATAATAAAATTAATAATATCTGTATACAAAACATGACAAAGTCATTTTGAACCGTCTCTAATAATTCCAAAATCTAATAAAACCGAAAAATGCAAAGCATAGGGGTGCTTTGAATTTTTCGGTTATGAAATATAAATATAATGTATACATGACTACAACGCTACTTATAAGAATGCTAATTACGAAAAATGGGTATTCACTTTAATCTTGATGAGAAAAAGTGTTATTAGTTTGATAAGATAATTATCTTTTCGCTGATATTGGATATCAGTGTGCATTTGTTTACTTCTGGTTCGTTATTAATGGGTCTTTGGGATGTACGCAAGAATTTTTGATGCTTTTTTAACATGACATTTATTCGCTAGAGTAATAGGCGTAATATCCGGTTGTTTATTTGATTGCCTTCATTGTTTTTGTGATCCTGCGGAGTTTGTGTAAATTTTCCTTATATTATAAGACAAGTCATAACGTTATCTTACCGTAAACCGTTTTATACCTTATTTTATCATGCTATTATAGTTATAATAAATAATTATATGTGTTGCACGTTGAATAGCGCTTAATTACTTATACACATAATTTTAACTCTCAATCGTTTTTAATGCAAAAAGAAAATTTGCCTTCAAGCATTTTTATATGAATAAGTAGATCTAAATGTATTATTTATTTCTAATTAAATTGACACTTAAAAAAAGCTATCTTATTAGGTCCCCTTTACTATTTATCCGCCGCTGACTGATATATCCTACAGAAATAATTTATTTTTATTATGTCTGAATAAGGTTGTTACGTCTACATCTACACGTCTACGTCTACACAATATTTTATATTCGTCATGAAAAACTATTAACTAATAGAGTTGACATTTAATAGATCAAAATAATGATTCATCGTGCCGTGTAACTGCACCTTTCAGGGGACTTTACCTCTGACATTTCTAAGAATAAACAATGAATCGTTGTAACTCTCCTAATCGTAGTCCTTGCCATCGCAGTTTCTGTGAGTTCGCGGTTCGGCTATCTACTGCTAATACCACAGGCAGGTATTTAGTTATTAAAAAATATTAAAAGATAGTAAATTGTGATTGGCAGGCATGCATTCGACACCACGAGACGACGTTAAAGACGAGCTTAATCCGAAAAAATACCTTTCGAGAAATAACTTCCAGTGATTCCAAGCTTTTGTCTATTTCACTTTGTACGAGTATTTATAAAACCATAATAATAAGGTATATAGGTTAAATTAATATTTTGTCAATTAAAATAAGAGTTTTCGGTGGCAATGTTTTTTGATTGTCCCACCTTGTTACAACATTGATTATAAAAATATTGTTGTCAATTGATCATATAGTTAAGACATCACTTTAGCACTAAATTGATCATGAGTTCATCGTCAATTTCGACATATTTTTTATTTTATTCATCTGCTACGTATTATACGTCCCCACTGAGGAGCACAAGCCTACCCGTAAATGGTGTATAGGCCTTAGTCGTCTACGCGGGCCCAGAGCGGATTGGCCGACTTCACGCTTGAAACCCTTCGCAGGCATGCGCAGGATGCCTCACGATGTTTTCCTTCACCGAAAGAACGTCGGATAAACGTACATATACGTGGCGGGATTCGAAGGATCGAATGGCAAAAGTCCACACCAACGAGCCACCGACTCTCCTATTTTATTATTTTTTTATTATTCCAGCAGCCGTCCCCAGGCAGCATGATGGTGGCCAGCACCATGGTCACAGACGACTCGAGCACTGAAGATCTGCAGAAACGCTTTGGCGAAATCCTCGATGAGAACCTCATACTCAAGGAGACCTTGAAGCAGAACAACGACTCTATGAAGGAGCAGTTTCTGCTGATCGCGTCCTGTCAGGAAGACATGATGAGGACACAGGTGCTGCATAAGGAGAAGTTCGAGGAGACCAAGGAGTTGGTGGAGAGGGTAAGTATTGTTAGCAACAGAGAACAAATCTGATGATTAGTGATGATAGATAGAAATATTTCATGTATTTATATCATTAAGGTCTAATCACCCTATACGGGTAGGCTCGTGCCCCTCGGTGGGGACGTATAATCTTAGTGATATCATCATCATCATCAGCTATGATGATGATGATGATATCATTAAGTAAACTGGTCAACTAGTAAGCTCGCAGATCTTTTTATATTATGGGTAGACGATTCGCCAGAAGAAGCTACGAGTGCTTTGCTAACCTTTGTAACAAGGAGACAAGGTAAATATGGGGATGGGAGGATTTTGCGCAACTACAAACCAGATGCAAATGAATAAATGTTATTCGCCAAGATTTTTTTAAAAGTTATTTTACGATGAAAAATGTATAAGAAAATAGCTCAGTTTAATTTGTAGACTTTACTGAGTACACATCCCACTGACATTCACACAACCAAAGCTAAGCGTGAAGCTTGTATTACGAGTACAATAACTAAATATATATATAAGAGCGTCGGTGGCTCAGTGGTGTGGACTGTCGCCTTCCTACCGGGAGGGCTGAGGTTCATATCAGGTATTTATATCATTAAGGTCTAATCACCCTATACGGGTAGGCTCGTGCCCCTCGGTAGGGACGTTTAATGAGCTGATGATGATGAACTAAATATATATTTTTTATTGCAAAACGTAGAAAACACCCAGCACAGTACAAACAGATGCTCATGCACACAAATGTTTGTACTGCCTGGGGATCAAACCCGGAACCTTTGGTGTAGTAGCCGACGTCTCAACCATTTCACCAAATGGGTCGCAAACGCAAAATGCTTAGCACAAATACCCAGTCATTCTAGTCCTACTCAATCTTACATCACTCACATTCTCGTTAAAACTTTCAGCTCCGTGTCGAGAACAAAAAGCTTAAGCAAGAGCTGATCCGCAAAGTGGAAGCGGAGGTGCAGACCAGCGACTCGCTGGGCGGCAAGTCGGGACCGTCCTCGGGGCTGGAGTTCGTGACTTCGCCGGACGATGATACGATTAACAAGCTCACCGCGCAGTTAGAGCTGGTGGAGAAACAGAGGCGGCAGGTGATTGCTAGTATTAAAGTACATTGAACCAGATCTTCCGCGTCGTGTCAAATAGGATGTTGAGTCCAAAAATCTGAAACGCTCATTTCACTTCGAAATGTCTGTTGCCTAAACACGTACAACACGTACTGCCTTACGATAGCATCCTTTGATCAAAGTCATCATTCATTTATTTATTTATTAAGGACAACCAACAAAACAATCACTGAATATACAAGTTTGGTTACATAAATCTAAATTTAGTGCTAAAGTGATGTCTTAATTATAGGCTGCCACGCCATGCATAAGAAAAAGAATCTAAAATTTAAATTAAATTTTAAACACATGCAGCAACTGTGGCAGCTGCAGAAGCCCTACGATTATTAGTCTTGGGATCAAGAAATTTCCACTAATGCAGCCACCAAAGAAGCAGCACAGTAGTATTAACTCTACTCTACTACTACTATCAATTGCGTACAATAATATCACTGAAGTTGGTGTCTGTCATTATCAAGTAAATATCATAAATGTTTTTTTTTTTTTCGAACTGACTACTGCTGTTGGCCGCAGATGGCCTTTACAGCTTCACCGGGCAAGTGGCGAGCGCAGATGGCTCTCAGCCTTAAGGATCATAAATGATTTCAGGTACTAGTTGATAACGAGAAGCTCACCTGGCAAAAGGAGTCATTGGAAAACATAATAGATTCCACAACCAAAGAGCGCGACGAACTCAAGGAAAAACTACACAAACTCGAGGTAAATATTATTTCATCTGATCATCATAATTTATCTGATGTATGAATTCAAGCGTAGCTCAGTACGCCCAGTTGACAATTTGACTGCTAGAGATCGAATATATATATATATATATATATATATATATATATATATATATATATATATATATATATATATATATTCAACCTACCGCATTCCACTGCTGGACATAGGTCTTTCCCATTTTGCGCCAGATATCCCGGTCCTCCGCTTTGGCATCCAGCCTCCACCAGCCTATACATGTACGAAGAAAAACAAAATGTTAACTACATACTTAATTCTCTATTCCAGCTGAAGTTGTCAAGTATGGATGCAGAGTTTTGCGTCGAGTTGAACAGTCTGAAGTCGATCATCAAAGATCTGAACGGGAAACTGCAGTCGGCGAACTGTGTTGTAAGTTTGAGATATTTTCATATCATCTACTAGCTTTTGCGTGCGACTTCGCGTGGAATAGTTACTTTGGCCTAACGCTATCTTTAACCCGCTACTTCGTTTATATAGGCGAATAAAAACTGCGATATCTCATAAGATATTAATTCAAGTTGAATGATGTAAAGGGCAATTTTGTTTAAAATTAAATACTTGTGATAAATAAAGTATTTATTTGGATATGGATTATAATCATATTTTTGAAAACACCTTCGCAAATGATGCTTTATCCTAGAAATTTTTTTTAAGCAAAAAATATGTTATAGGGAGCTAACCTTAAAAGATAGACATATGCTTTCGCGGACTTTTTTGTTGACCTTTAAAAGGGGAACAACACTCTCATACATGACTTTTGCGAAACTTTAACCGTTTACGCAGCGTACGCAGCGGAAGCTCCAAGCTTGAAAAAGTCCCCTCGATTTTGAAACATTCTTCATTGCTGCTCCGCTTTTATTGCTCGTAGCGTGATGATAAATAGCCTATAGCCTTCCTCGATAAATAAGCTATCTAACACTAAAACAAATTTTTCAAATCGCACTAGAAGTTTCTGAGATTAGCGCGTTCAAACAAACTCTTCAGCTTTATATTATTGGTATAGATAGACAGACATTTGACCCGATGGTAAGTGATGCTGCGTCGATGGATCATGCCTGCCTATTCACTCTTGCCTTGAAGTCGGCCAGGTTGTAATGATCGGGGAACACATAAGGAGGCAGAGTTCCTTTCTTTTGTGGTGCGCATTAGTTTTTTGTTATTGTTTGGTTATTCTAAGTAATGAGGTTTTGTTCTGAATTCATTTTGTCGTTCGTAAATTGCCCGATTAAAGCCTTTATAGCTTTAATCGGGCAATTTACGAACGCAACATTAACATTTCCATAATCTATGGATTAATTTTGTGTATTTGTAGTACACAAAAACTGGCCAGATTTTGACACACTTTTGATGTTAGCGAGACTCCGTCGGTATTTTTTAAACGTCCATGGTTATCCTATCTTTATTATTTCAGTCGAGCATCTCGTCGGATGAATTGACGAAACGTGACGCCATCATTCAACAACTAGACGGCAAAGTGACGTCATTACAGACTGACCTCAAGAATTCACAGCTTAGGGTGTTGGAGCTAGAAAACGTCAAGGTTGGTATCAGTACCCGAATTATATACACTTAAATAAATACATACAAAAATTAATACCTTTTTTGCTTACAATACTGCAATAAAGCGTCGGCGGCTCATGTAATCTGATGCCTTCCGATCTGGAGGGTGCAGGTTCAAATCCCGCCACGTACCAATGTCTTTTCGAAATTTTATGTACGTTTATCTGACACTTTTACGGTGAAGAAACCTGCGCACATATGCGAAGAGATTCAAAGGACGGTCAATCTTCACTAGGCGCGCGTGGACGACTTAGGCCTATACACACCCTATACGGGTAGGCTCGTGCCCCCCGGTGGGGACGTATAATGAGCTGATGATGACAATATTGTAGTTAACAATATGTGACACGAGGCTCCTTTTAAGCAGCCTCATATGAACGACCGTTAAATATGTTCTCGAGTCTCTCCGTTCTTCGGAAAGCACTATAACTAGTTAGATTATAGTGCTTTCCGAAGTATATTACTAGGTGGTAGTCTCGATACTGAGTCGTCTAGGTAGGTACCACCGCAGTGCCAGATATCATCCCGTGAAACACGAGTGTTATGCACTTTGTGTTTCGGGATGAGGGCACTGTAGCTAGTGCCATTACCGGAGAACTAACATCTGTCGGGCGCAGTGCGGAGAATAATAACTGTCTATCAGTAGTTGGTCTCCTTCAATGCCGCTCTGTCATGATTGGGCAGACTCGGGCACTGTAGTGCCCACATCCCGAAACACAAAAGTGCATAGTACTCGTATTTCACGGTACGATATCTGGCACTGCGGTGGTACCTACCTAGACGACTCAGTACCGAGTCTACCACCTAGTGAAGTGTAATGGCTGGCTAATTGATTGTATACTTTCAGTTGGAGTTCACCAAGCATAAATCCGGTCTGTCAGACACGGTCAGAATGTACAAGGAACAAATACAGGAGTTGCACAATAGGCTCAAGAGCGCGCAGACTACAGTAAGTTTACAATTTGTATAGTATTAAATTGAGCGTCGGTGGCTCAATGGTGTGGACTGTTGCCTTCCTACCCGGAGGGCTGAGGTTCAAATCCCACCGCGTACCAATGTGTTTGCGAATTTTCGAAAATATGTACGTTATCCGACGCTCTTACGGTGAAGGAAAACGTCGTGAGGAAACCTGCGCACGTTTGCGAAGAGATTCAAAGGTTGTGCGTGAAGTCGTCCAAACCGCATTGGGCCCGCGTGGACGATTAAGACCTCACCCGTTACGGGATGGCTCGTGCCCCTCGGTGGACTTTTAATGAGGTGATGATGATGATGTAGTAGTGAATATGTATTTATGTGATTAATTATATTGTTTATCAGGTGTTCCAGCCTGTCCGTGTGTCGCTGGGCGGTGAGGGCGGGGCTCCGGTCGTGGCCCAAGTGAAGCTCTACGACAGAACTCTCAAGCACCTCGCTGATTTACTCAACGCGCTCACTAATGGGTATATATATATGTTACATTTGGAGTAATGGTTGAGACGTCGGCTACTACACGAAGGGTCCCGGTTCGATCTCTGGGCCCTACAAAAATTTGTGTGCATGAACATGTTTGTATTGGTCTGGGTGTTTTCTATGTATAGTAATGTATTTACAAAAAAAAGTTTATAAGTATATTTATCCGTTGTTTAGTACCCATACTACAGGCTTCACGCTTAACTTGGGGCTAGATGGCGCTGTGTGAATGTCAGTGGATATTTATTTATTTATAAAAAATGCTGTTATATGTAATAGATGATGACGGGATATATATACCTCCATCATTGAAAAATACCGAATGTGTGAAGTCGTTTAAAGCAAGGCTTCCCAAAAATGTATGAAACACAATAACATAGCATAGAACATTAATGTGAAGTCATTCATAAGTGAAAAAGTGATTTGTCCGGCACGAAGCGGCGCCTTGAAAAAATACACATTGCTATTTCTATTCTCTTGTGATATTTATGTCTTAAATGAGAAATAAAATTATCTATTAATCTATATATTGTTTGTTCCCAGTATGTCGGACAGTTTGGTCCAGGTAATGGGGTTGGTGGCCAGCCTCCACGACTACAGACTGGAGCGCACCTCCGTCGAACAGTTCAAAACCGGCCTCGCCGACGTCAAGATGCATTTGACCAAGCAACACGACAACTCCCTCAGTTATGTGTGAGTATGTTTATTTATGCACGGGGTATTTTAAATTTTTCATTGCCTTGTCATTTATTTTAACATTTCAAAATTAAAATGGTGAAAGAATTATTGAAATCGGCATAGTGGTTTGGTGGGTGGTGTTTATCAGTTGTTGGTTTCCTTCAATGCCGCTCTGTTATGGTCAGCCTGACCGGCCGGTTTACGTTGTAACATAAAGTGGTTTTTGAATTTATTCCTAGTGCCAGGTATCGTCCCGTGAAAAAGAAGTGTTATGCGTTTTTGTGTTTCGGGATGAGGACACTGTAACAAGTAAAATTACCGGGTATAAGAGACCTAATTACTGCTGTCTTGGGTGAGAATGATAACTGTCTATCAGTGGTTAAATTTCCTTCAAAGTCGCACTGTCATGGTCAGGCGTATCACTTACCATCAGATGAGCGTTCTCACATAAAAAAAACACAAAAAATACATATCGTTCCTCTTTATAATGTTAGTATAGACTAGGTAATGATTCATAGGGCTGTTTGATTGAACGGCTTTTCTAACCAGTTTGCTGCTACATAATTATGTACCTTATATATTCATATGAATTTAGAAAAAGAACTTTATTTCAATATTATAAACATACATTCCAATTTTATTATATGTATAGATTAAGCGGACAGCTATACTGGTTGTAAGTGATGAATAGTGATGATTCTAATATGTTTTTTTTTGTTTCAGCGGCCAGGTCAGAAATACGTTGTCGATATTCGAAGGAATATTCAATGATTATAACGAACTTCTGAAGAAATCTCTGACGAAACAGGAACACGTGAGTGATTTGTTTTTTTTGTCACCTTTATCATAATAATTACAGACTGGCTACATTACGAAGTTCCTTACTAATATTTTATAGTCCTTGTTGTTTAAAGGCAAGCAATGTAGTACATTTTTATATGTGTGTTAGCGATACTAAGATTGTTTGTGAGGTACCTATAGAGCTAAATATGTCTACTTGATATACCCTCTGATGTTTGTTTGTGTAACTGTCATGTCTGGTTACAATAAAAGTACGTTTAAATGGTTAGGTGAAATGAATAAAAAATCTGTGACGTTTATAGAAGCTGTCTTTGAAATAATATAAAAATAAACAGACGTTTCTAGAAGCCGCCTCTGAAGCAAATAAAAATAAACTGACGTTGCTAGAAGCTGTGTCTGAAATAAAAAAAAAACAGCGGTATTCCTAGAAGCTGCCTATGAAATAAATAAAAGGGAACTGTGTTTTTTTTAGAATTTGCTTAGGATATAAATAAAACACTATTTAACTTTTCTAGAAGCTGTCTATGAAATAAATAAAATGAAACTGTCACGTTCCTATAAGTTGTCTTTGAAATATATAAAAATAAACTATTACGTTTCTAGAAGCTGTAATGGTCTTTTTATATAAAGTAAGTATACAGGACGGTCAATACGCTCACCTGATGGTAAGTGATACGCCTTACCATAAATATTGCGGCATTGACGTAGACCAACAACTGATAGGCAGTTATTATTCTCCGTCAATGCCGCACTGTACCCTACACTAGAGACAACAGATGTTAGGTCTCTTATACCCGGTAATGTCACTAGCTACAGTGCCCTCGTTCCGAAACACAAAAGTACATAACATTCCTGTGTCACGGGACGATATCTGTCCCTTCGGTGGTACCTACCTAGACGACTCAGTATCGAGTCTACCACCTAGTGTATAGAAGCTGCCAATGAGATAAATAAAAAAGAACATGCAATTTTTTTTAATTAAAAATTTGAGTGTGTTTCACTGCCATCTCACCTGATGGAAAGTGACGATGTAGCCTAAGATGTATCACGCGAATTCAAATAACTCATAATACATAATGAAATGTCTGCCGTGTGTAGAAGCCGGCCAGTCCGAACGTGGACGCGCTGACCAACGCGTTGTTGGCGCGCGGCCAGGAGCTGCGGACGCTGGAGACGGAGCTGCAGAAGTTGCGCGCCGAGAAAGAGAACACGGAAGTGCTCAAAGCACAATTGGACCTTTACAAGTAAGTTTGGGATACACTTCATCATTTTCAGCCTCCAAAATTCCACTATAGGGCACAGGCCTTTACGTATAATAGCTACAGTAGCTATTGCAAGAGTTGTAACCTATCACGCAGATCATAAAGTCTAAATAATAAACTTAAAAACGTATATTCCCTAATGCTTATTATTGAGAAACGATAGTTTATTGGTGTGGACTGTTGCCTTACGTTCTGGAGGGAGCAGGTTCAAATCCCGCCACGTATCAACGTTTTTTAGAATTTTTAAAATTAAATAAACGTTTGGCTGTCGCTCTTACGGTGAAAGAATACATCGTGAGGAAACCTGCACACGCATACGAAGTTCAAAGGTTGTGTATAAAGTCAGCAAATCTGCACTATCTGCACTTATTACACCCTTTAATGGTAGGCTCGTGCGCCTCGGCAGAGGTGTTTAGTGAGCTGATGATAGAAAACACTCACACCAATACAAACAGACAATGAACAATGCACACAAACGTTTGTACTGCACAGCGATCCAACCTTGAACTTTTGGTCTGATCGCCTACTTTTCCAACCTTTACGAGATTGAACCCTGTATAATTGCCGAAGAAAGAACCATAAAACCACTTGGATCGTCAATAATAGAAAGCGTATAAGCAAAGTTTTGCGAATAACACAATGTTTGTTTACCCACAGGTCTGATTTTGAAGCGGAACGTGAAGCGAGAGAGAAGATGGCGTGCGAAAAGGACAACATAATGACAGACTTGCGCTCGGCGCAGAGAAGGATACAGGACCTTACCAAGCAGGTTTGTTTTGTATTCGTGATTAAGGTCAATGAAATATTATACACTCAGTGAATTAAAAACTTTGTAATCATTTATCACATATTGATAATCATATGAAAAGATAAATAAATAAATATCCATCAGCCTATAACAACCGACTGCTGGGCATAGGCTTACTCGTCATAGCTATGGTGAGATGGGGCCGTAAGCCACCACGCGGGCTACAATAAGGATTTCTGGGTGGTAACGGCTACCATCCTAAGATTGTAGACGGAACAGACGGCTAAACAATTAGATTAGGTTAGGTTAGGTAAAACAATTAGGTTCAGCCTGCAATGTTCTAATAGAACCAGGAAAAGCGCACTTTGCGTTTTAGATAACTAAAATATAAGTATCTGAAAAGTGTGTGTTTTTATAGTCATAACAGTTTTTGTGTTCAAAATCAATTTACCGGTTTTATCTTATAGAAACAAACTAATCAGATGCACAAAATTGGGCAAAATTTTCATTCATAATCACGTCGCTCACGTGTTTCTGATTTCATACCCTCTGGTCAAAATTTTAATGAATAATTTAACGTCATAAATATAACATGTGTCAAAATATGTGTCAAGCGGCTCGGACACTTTTTGGTTGATATTTATTCGTGATTGTGCATATAGTTAGTTTATTGTATTCTAAAAATTTAATTTTTAATTTTATTAAAGCACAGGATTTTGAAGTTTGACGTATTACTATTGCAGTTGGAAGAAAAGGCTAAACGTGTACAGCCTAGCGCTCCTCCTTCGAGTCAACCGACCAGGATTCCTCCCTCATCGTCAACATCCCGCGGGGCAGCTCGACCCACCAGACCGGCTGCTTCAAATGGTGCTACACCCAAAATTACGGTAATTCACTACATTTTTATATAAGTTAGGGAGTGTTCAAAGTACTTAGAGAAACGTAAAACTAACTAGAAGCATAATCTAATTCAAAAAGTGTCCGCGGCAAAATTTTGTCAATCGCCTCATTTGGGCAAAATTTTCATTCATAATCATGTCGCTCGCTACATGTCATAATGACGTAGTGTGTGCTCGTGCTTTTGATTTTGCACCCTGTTGATGACGCCGTAAGGTCAAAATTTTAATGAATAATTTTACGTTCTAAATATGTATAACAATAGTTATGCGTATGTGTCATGCGACTCGGACATTTTTTGGTGTACGTTTCTTCCTGATTGTGCATCTTGTTAATTGTTCGTCTAAGAATATAAGGCAATAAGTCAGAATATAAGGTAACAAGTCTTAGTCCCAGAAGAAAATTCACGCCTGGTATTTGCACTAATCTCAAAAGCTACAAACGAGACTGCAAATTGCATTGGAAGAGGAGACAAAATTACACGACCAATATGGTGTAATGGTTGAGAAATATGCTATCTCCAAAAAAGGTTTCGGGTTCGATCCCCGTTCGAACATTGTGTGCGTGAACATGACTTTTTGTATTAGTCTAGGTGGCTTCAGTGAAAATATATTTTACGCGAACGAGTAGGTTGGAAAAACTCACGCTGCGCCATTTCTTGGTGATATTTCTTTCATTGTATTTATAACTGCAATAGTGTACCAATGTATTGGTTATTCTAAGTAATTAATTAATATTTAGTAATTATTAATGTTAAAATTTATTCTTAGTATTGTCGTGTTTAGTATATTGCTATACTAATATAATGTAATTCCAATAAGGGGGTAAAAAAAAAGAAAATATCCGAAGAAGAGAGCGTGGATATGACACACGAGAGTACGCCGCCGCCGCCGCGTTTCGACTGCCCCGTCTGCGACAAACCCTTCAAAACTCTCATATTATTGCAACAGCATGTTGACTCTTGTCTATTGTAGACCATAGACTAAATCGATATAGATAGGAGATAGACATCTCTAGTGAGAATTTTATTTATATAATTTCTATATTTATAAGAATATTGATTACACATTTGTCTGTTGTAGACCATAGATTAAATTGATAGGCTTCAGACAATAGAGTTCACAACGCACCATTATAAAGACCATGTATTTCAGACCTTCCAGATACCCCACTGTATGTCTTTATCGGGAAAGTGACTTGCTCTCAGTGAGAAAATTATTTCTAAAGCATATCATTTAAAAAAAAAATAGAGCATTACCACACACACCTCAACTGCGCATGCAAATAGCTTTCATATAATATTTTATAAGAATTGTATGTGTTATTTTTATTATTATGTTAAAGTACGTGTATTAAATTAACTTTACGCTAATGGAAGAGTGGGGTCTCCTGATACAGGCATTTTTTGCTTAAAAGGGGACTCCAGTCACTATGTTGTTATTGTAAGCTCTTGTACCGAAATTATTATTATTATTACATTAATGCAGCATCATGTATAATGTAGACCAATGACACTGTCTATGGGCTGTGAAACAGTCCATAGACAGTCTCAAACGTGATGTGAGCAGCTTATTAATGTAATTTCTATATTTACAGTTTCGCCTTATTTATATTACAATAAAGTACAATATAGACAATTTTAATGGGAATATTTTTATCTAATTTTTATTATTACTACAACTATTATAACATTTATAACTAATGTAAAAAGATAAGGGTATTTATTATAATATATAAATATGTATATATATTTTTTATTAATTATAAGAGCGTCGGAGGCTTATTGGTGTGGACTGTTGTCTTCCGATATGGATGGTGCAGGTTCAAATCCCGCCGCTTACCAATATCTTCGAAATTATATGTACGTTTATGCGATGCTCTTATAGTGGTAAATATCGTGTGAAGTCACGACAACTAAGGCCTATACACCCTATACGGCTAGGCTCGTGCCCCTCGGTGGGGACGTTACGTAGAGGAAGCAGTGTACTATGTGCCGCATTTTAAAGAAGCGTATAAGCAAAAGTTTTTCTGTGATTCGTCAAAACTTTGACAATCTTGCGGAAGGATATTCGTAAATTTATTAATTTACCACGAGACGTTTCAATTTATAAATTAACGAAATTGTATGCGTAATATAATACAACTTATCTCTCGTTTAGAATCCTACGAAAGTTTATCAATTTTCCTAGGAAATTAATCAATTTGCGGTTGTTGTTATTTTCCGGTGAAGTATATATATATATAATATATATTATGAAATATATATACGAATACGAAAGTTTATCAAATTTCCTAGGAAATTAATCAATTTGCGGTTGTTGTTATTTTCCGGTGAAATATACATATATATGTATATATATATATATATATATATATGTATATTTCACCGGAAAATAATAATATGGTTTTGTTTTGTCACCAATGATAAAACACAATTTTCATCCAGTGCTGAGGGTGTATTCTATCGATGGAGTTTAAATTAAATTGATTTATATACAGCTGAAACAAAATATTGTTAATGTAGATTTTTTAAGGTATATATTTCCACAATTCGATATATTGTTGATGTGAAAAAATAAACAGGGTGGTCAGGACGCTCAACTGATGATGATAATCCTGACCATGACACCCGAGACAACAGATGTTTGGTCTCTTATAAATCTACATTCATTTTTATAAGTTTTTGATATTATATCAATTTTAAAAGATTATTTGTATATGCTCTGTGGATAATAACGTAAAGACATAATTATTATTCAAAACATCACTATTCGCTATGATTCAAGAAAAAAAAAGTATTAAATATTAATATGAAAGCATTTTTATAGCATTTCGTTGTGACAGTATTACACTAGGGATGTATTTATTAATTGAATGTATAGTTGCTTTGTTTTGTCATTATATTATATGATATTTATTGTATTTCCTTAATAGTACAAATATATATAAGAAGTTTTCAGTTTTTTATTTTTCAATATAAATATTTTAATGAATCAATTATATTTTGGTAAGAACTTTTTGTATATTTTTTTGTCTGTTTGTTTTAAATGCATGTCATGTATGCATTAAAAGTATTAACAACACTATGATGAAAAAAGATGAAGGTTTCCCCTTTTAATATTGCGTATTTTGTGATTTAATATTTATAGTATGTTTTCGTATGTGTTTTCTTTAATGACATAATTTGTAGAAATTGATTGGAATTGGTGTTTCCATTTAATAGGTATTTACATTAACACGAAGAAAGCTTGCTTGTTTCTGACAAATTTCAGTTGTTGTGTTGTGAAATATCTGTTGTCTTTGAAATTCTACATACAAGCCTTATTTAAATTTCCGAGGTATATTACTAGTATACTAATTTCTTTGAGTGCATGGCGAACATATAAAGGTAATTGATACTATTTAGCCATATAACTTATGACGTACATAAAATGTTCATAACAAAATGCGACCCATTTTTAATATGTTAAAAGTAGATACCTATTTATTTTTATATAATTAACACTTACAATAATATTTTGTACAGGTTTTAGTGTGAAATAATCATAACAATATGAACCCTACGGAATTGTATATAAAAGTGACATTTGTATTTCGCAGGTATACACGTGCCCCAAATGTATGAAGTTCAAGTGCGAAAACTATTACTTGTTGGAGGATCACCTCGACTACTGCCTCGACATGAACGACACTTGCAACCCCATGTAGGCAAGACTTGACAATTATGCTATGTACTAGCACATTAATAAACTAGTTAAAACCGAATTTGTAATATCAAAACCATAGAGCAACAATAAACTTACCAGACACACAATCTCACTCAATAAGTGTCCTCGACAAAAGTCTGCTCCTTACGTTAGTTGCGCAGAATTTTCATTCATAATCACGTCGCTCGCTGCATGTCATAATGACATAGTAATGTACTCGTGCTTTTTATTTTGTACTCTTTCTATGACGCGTTAAGGTCAACATTTCAATTAATGATTCTACGTTCTAAATATTACAATAACTTCGTGATTGTGCATTTAGTTAGTTTATTGTTGATGTCAGATCAAAAGCTAAAAACTTTGCAAAAACATATAAACATTGATAAAATATAAACATTGATTGTTAAAATGTTTTGATATTTGGCCATGGTTAGTTGTCATAGAAGAAATGTAACTAATAGTAGTTATAATGTGGTCACGTTTTTTATATTAAACATAATAGAAAGTGATTTAATTAGTTAAAATTTTAATTAACATAATAAAATATTCGTCAGAAAAAATATGTGATTGAAAAAATAAAAACAATATCGGTAGATTATTTTTATATTGATGACCTTTTTGATAAAGTATTATTGTTATAAATTCATGTATCGCGTTCGAAACTAAATAGTTCCTTTAAATACACTTTGAAAATTAAACACCAAATGTTTTAAATTATACTTTTTAAATATATAAATGTTAAGATAGTGAATGTACAAGGTAATAATCAGAATTCGTAATTTAACAACAACATAAAACTTTCTTTTTAATATATCTACGCCCTTATTTTAGAACAGAGTCCTTGGTTTCACTGTAGATGATGAACGATTGCTAATTCTATATCAGTTTGTTGCTTAACATTGGTTTGCCATAGATGCCAAATATACAAAAATGTGCTGTTAATAATTAATAATTATTCATCTCAAATATATATTTTAGATAGTTTTAAGTCAACAAATAGCAGTGGTTATATTAAAAGCAACAATTATCTATTTTGACATTGATATTACCGTACCAATGCAATTGTTGAGTAGACAAAAATTGTGTATATATATAAAAGTAAAAAAATGGCACTGCATTGAAATAAAAAAAGGATTTTGTAAAAACCTTTTAGTAAAGCCTTAATAAATGAGCCAGGATCTGTAACACCTTATTATTTCTCATCGATATGTTATTGCCTATTCTGATTATATTCTTATTATTGTGATACGAGAATCATAGGGTGATCTTTGTTAGGATAATATTACTTCCATTGTAGTTTGGTACTAATAAACTTTTTAATGTACAACGTGGAAGTATAAAAAAAAACAGACGGCGTGTCATCAATTTATAAACGTCCCCAAAATGACAGCTGCTGTCTGTGTCATAATTTTGATATATTAATTTTATTGTTTTAAAGTATACGTGATCGAATTGTTAATTTACCCACGAAAAGTTATTCCTGTATTTTTTCCTTTTGATCACTTCGATTTTTACACTATTTATAACGCAATTCATGTTTTTTTTCTCGGCTCTCTTGACAGATTTCAGCCAAATGTCATAATATTTGTTGCACCCGTAAAAAAAATGGCCGAATTTTGACACACTTTTGTTGTCCGTATTTTTGTTATACGTCCATGTTGTACAATTCATTTAACTTTTACTGTCATATTTCATGAACAATCAAAGTGATTTGATAAAAATTAAGCGTATTTTTTTATTAAGTAAGAATATAGGATAGGGATAGCTTCCGAATACTTGTTGATTTGAATTCAATTAGAAAACTTGCTGTGACTAGCATTCTCAGAATAAGAGTGACCCAACTGAACATTTATATGTATTCTTTTTTGCCGTAGACTTGCTAAAGAAGTTAAAACGCCAGTACAGACAGTACTGAATGATTGCTATTGAAAATGATAATATGAAAGCATATATTTTATATTTTGAATTATGCTTGTGAGTTCTAAAAGGTTTTACCTTCTAGATATTGATAAATGTAATAATTTATTTACTGAGGTCACTTTTATTCTAAGATTGCGATGAAATTTCAATCATTATTCATAAATTAATCGATAAAAATGGAAACTAAAGTGAGATAATTCAATAGCTTTTAGGTACTTTATATAAATCATTACCTAATATTAAACTTAAAGACAATATACATATTTAATGGATTAGTTATATGCTCAAATTTGCATTGTAACTGCATTCGTCCAAAGTGATTTTCCATTCAAACAGATTCGATACCTCTTACATAATCATTATTGTTGTTAGGTTGTAGTAATTAGTGCCATTGTGTTATTTAAGATCACTTTCATCATTATCTCGATAGATTTAGTTTAAATTCATTGTAGTTTATATAAATTAATTAGAAATGTAACTGTCCTGTGTGGATGTTTGAAGACTGGATCTTGTAACTACAAAGATATATATATTTATAAAAACTAAAGTCATAGTAATTTTTTTTTACTGTTTACAAGTCATTAATAATTTCTTAATAGAGTTGCTTTCTTAGCTGTGAATATTTTATGTTCTAAAATGAGTGTTGATTGTTAAATTCATAAAGCGCGAACTATAATTACAGCGGTGTTATTCCAGAACTAAAAGTCAATTCTTAGTCAAAACGTACATGTGTTGAATTCCCACCTTTAAAGAAAAATAATTTTTACCTTTTGTAAAATACAATATCAAACAAACATTTTAAAGCCAGAAAATGTTTTTATAAATATTTCTATTGGTTTATTTTGTATGAAAAACCGAGTGCTTAAAGCAATGATATCTGGATATTATTGCTATCAAAAAGTGATTTATATTTTTTTGCCCATATTATGTCAAATAATATAAAAATAAGAAAGCAACTATTCATATATTATAGTTATATGTACGTGAAAACAAAGTGACAAAATATCCATCCCTTTGGAGAGAGGTTTTATTTTATTGGGTCCTTGTATTCTATGGTGAACATTCCTCTAAATACCCAATCCATAAACATATTATACCTATGGTTTTTAAATGTGAGCTGTGAGACTGATCGTCATGTATTGTTACTCTTCGCAAATGTGCAACGCAGCTGAGCGAATTTATTATATTTGTGTATGATTTTTCGCAAATATTGTTCGTGTGTCAATTTTACAAGTAAGATTTTACTGCGATAACTAAACGCACATATAGATTTTATAATTGTACCATCAGAGAGTTCTGAAATATAATTTAGTAAAATTATAAGTTTGTTTATTTATATCGTGCCCTTTTACAGTAAATACAGGACTATTCATGATATCTACGAGTATGGTAGAACTAAAGTTACCGACATAGCTCGCTGGATCAGCTAGTTGAAGTGACAGTAGGTTCATCATGAATGACTGCAGACCGGTTGGAGCAGACGAGTTCCGGGGAAGTGACTGGTCTTGTCTAACGTAGCGTAGAAACGGCTCTTCGGCTTTCGCTAGATGGTGCTGTATGAATGTCGTAAGATCTATTGTTTATTCGGCTTTAAAAATGATTTAAGCACTACTGTTAATATTATTACTACACACATAGCATATAATGATAACGTTATTGTTATAGATTTATGTTATAAAAAGCTTTTTTAAGTTAATTCAGTTGGTATTAATAAATAAATAAATAATAAATAAATATTCACTGACATTCACACAGCGCCATCTAGCCCCAAGTTAAGCGTGAAGCCTGTATTATAGGTACTAAGCAACGGATAAATATACTTAAATACTTTTTTTTGTAAATACATACATATTATACATAGAAAACACCCAGACCATTACAAACAGACATGTTCATGCACACAAATGTTTGTACTGCCGGGGGATCGAACCCGGAACCCTTGGTGTTGCGGCCGACCTCTCAACCGCAACACCAATTGGGTCGTCTAATAAACTTCTTTGATTAATATAAACAAAGTAGTATCTTGTGAGGTACTGTTGAAACTTTACACTTCTCATCATCAGCTGTCACTATCATACTTGAAAATTTACCAGTTCACTCCCATACATTATTGAACCATTAGCAGTTCTATAGAATTGAACTGGCCAGTGAGGGGGTTTAAACACCACAAGCCTTCTTTGATAAATGTCGTCAAAGAAGGCCAATGCAGGCAGGAAACTAAATGATATTAACGAGGGCCGACTGTTGTACTAAGCATCTCTTGAATGATTTAGGGAGCTTATACTAAAACGAAACATTCTGAAGCCATGGAATGCCAATCCAGATACAATTTCTGACGCCTAAAGGCGTCAAAGGGCACAATACTTAGTAAATATCGTACACGTCAACGATGGGGTAGTTTATGTAAAGAAAAATACAAGTATCTTTTAAATGAAATATATTTCATGGAACCCGTAGCGTTTCTTAGCTGATTTTATAAAATTTATACAAATACATTAATATTTTGCTAATTGAATACTTTTTTACAATATTTTTCACATTGAACTAAGTATAATATATTTGTTGATAAACATCTTTTTTCATTCATCACCTAATTAATTCATTACATCTAGTATCTCGGGATACAATTGGCACCATTTTTTTCTCTAAATAATATGTTGTTAGTTAACAGACTTGTGTTGATTTTCGAAAAAGAAAATATTTTTTTTGCAAAGTAAATAAAGAAACGCTAGAAATACTAAAAAAGATGAGATTCGAACACAGAAGACATTTAGTTGGACTAAACAAAGTTATAAGTATAAACCGCAACTTATACATAAATCCGAAATCAGTGTGTAGATGTACACTCACTGGGACAAACCACTGGTACACTCGACCGATGCTCAATTAGAAACTGCTAATAATAAATAAAACGATCATAGTAACAAATAATAAATAGGTCGGAAGTATATAAAAATAAATCTCTATAAATACTTAAAAACTAATTAATTGAATAAATTCAACCTTTCGCCCGATACAACCGAAACCGGATTAAAGCGAAGTGCACACGACTTGCCCGCTTTATGTTACTAAAAGCATGAAAAGCTGTTTTAAAATGAATGTATTGTATTCTATTCTTTCTATTGAAATTTGATAATGTATTTTTTCAATAGCAGGCTTCTTACAATAGTTACAATAGCTACCAGCGGAAAATTGGTTTAAAAATAGCAATATACTAATATTCTTAGGCAAACAAGATGCGAGGCAGTCGTGTTCAGAGTATAACTATGTCAAAATGAATCAATAAGTTCAGTTTAACCTATTTTATTACACTAATTTAGGCGTATGACATAAACTAAACAGTCGGAAAATGAATAAATATATAAGCCACTTGTGTGATAATAAGAATTAAATTATTTTAAGCTTATGTTATATTTATATATAATACTCAATAATACGAAACCAAAATTTTATTTTAGATAATTTCAAATACACAAAAGAAGCGTAAGTATTTTGTTTTAAATACTGTGATTGGAATGCGTTACAATTAAAATTAAATAAGACATTAGAAAATCTCAGTCGGATAGTAACAAGAGGGGCGGATCGCCTCAGATATAGAAGTTACCTAGGAGGTGATCTAATTAAAAACATATATTCAATGTACTTTACTCTCCCGTAGCTATCAAGTTTATAACACTTAATAACACAAAAAAATACACTATAAATGTCCTTAGCTGTATACACATTATCTAATAATTATGATAACATTACAATTAGTTGCGAACATAATATTTATGTCGGCGTTATAGACTAGAATACGTTGAGGATAGCAAGCAAACGTCAATCGGAGGAACCTGAGTGGACGTGACAGTTGTGCTGGCGAAGCGTGTGGGGGCGCGCGGCCGTCGGTTAACGTTTCCCGACGTAGTCGATCATCTGATCTATCTGTTCCTCCTCGTCGTACAGGTACAAAGACTCCATGCAGCCCTTGAAGTAGGCCGTTGTGAAGCATTTTTCCCTGTAAACGGTATTGATATGTTATTAGTGATGGTAGACGCTATTGTGATGTGGGAACACGTTTTTCGGGATGGTTCATTGCGAAAACAATTGAAGATTTATGTCCAAGTAAAATATAATTTATTTTTACACCTGTATCAGTTTTGATTTTATTGTAAGGCATTAAAAATTCTTAATTACTCTTTTACAAATTAATTGATATATAAAATGATTACATATAAAAAGTTATTCAATTAAGTATCTAAAATAACGTTCGTGTCGTATTTTTTAGATAACTCATCTAATTAATAAGGTGCTGTTAATAGGTAGGTTACCTACAACTAAATTAACACGCGTATATTAAATGATTAAAACAATAGCTTTATTTATACGTATATCCCATAGACATATAATTTTTTTACACATTATAAAGAAGAATTTGGAATTATGAAAAAGTCAAAAAGTAGTAAGATGTCACAATTAAGACAAACACGTAACTGCCAGAATGTATAGTTGTATTTGTTAATTTATATATAATTAATTAATCAAATCGTTTAATAATGATCTCAACAATTTTTATTCCAATATTATATTTTTATTGAGCTTCCTACTCAGCAAGTATATGTGGCTGTTATTTCAATTTTCAAAATACATACATACTTAAATAAAACACTGATCTGTTTTGTTTACATTTATTGTCAACGTTATCAAATGGTGTTCCATGTTTGCACGTATTTACATACTGACATGAAATGCAAATTTTATTTAACTTGCTACAATATTTTAACATTCAATATACTTAATAAAATCACCATTAATTTTTAATACTTGCTTTAAAATCTTAAATGAACATGGAAATATATAGAGATAGTATTTTGCTGATATTTTAATAAGTGCCTACTTAATTGTTTATAATTGCTGCTAATAATTTTATTAGAATATTTAAGCAGTGCGTAGTTTGTTAGTGGCATAAATGTCTGTGCTTGCCAGTTGTGTGCTGTTATTTCGTTAAAAGATCTGAAAAGAAGGTAAAGCGTGCATGCTGAAATCCCCTTATAGAACCATAGACAGTGAAAGATTAGTAGAGGCAGTCACCAAAGAAGGATGCATTAGAGAGAGATAGCAATTAAAATGTCCTCTTTGGTACCTAAATCCCTGGATCCGCCCCATGTAATTGTTTTATATAGGTCTTGAACAGCTCGAGCTGGTCGGTCTCTTGTAGCACCTCGACGCATCCTTTGAAGTAATCTGTCGTGAAACAGTCTTGCCTGCCCCAACAATTAATTTCGTTATTATTTTGGTCAATTGAACGAAAATTTGAACGTAAAGAAGATCCAGATTCTATTCCGGATTTTGTATATAATCGCTCTAAAATCAAGAATCTAATTTAACTTAAATCTTTCTTTTATTAAATTTTTAGCATTTAATAAGAGATGATTTAGAAGTTCTTACTAAACATGTGTGACTTAAAAGTAACCTTAAACCCGCTGACCGCCAGAAATCCAGACACTGGAAAATGTATTGTTTGTGACGCTTTGAGGCATCTCTGGCAGTCAAAGCGTTAAACTATTCCAGTGGCTCTATAAAACATTTTTTGGTTTATGTTCTATATATTTAGATTCTAAAAGGGAATGGAATGTTTTTGTATTAATTCATTGCCCTTATCAAGATCATCAGCTCATAACGTTCCCCTGCACAGGCCTTGCCACACATCGTGGCTGTGGGGAATCTGGGCCGTAACCCATCGCGCGGGCTCAATCCGGATTGGTGAGTATTATCGACCATCTTCCTAAGAACTGTCTTACTTACGGCTACTGAGCCGGGACTGACGGCTTAACGTGCCCTCCGAAACACGAATCTTCCTTTTCGGACAATCATGTGATTACGCCTGCAATGTCCTTACTAAATAGGAAACATGTGTACAACGTGATGTTCCCCGGATTCGAACCCACTTTTGACTAGACGAAAGCAGTTAATATGCTTAAATTGACCTTGCGCTTCTCCTCTGAGTGAACGCTTTCAGTCTTAAAACAAGAACCTGATATTATATTATTATAATAGGCTTTTTCTAAGTAAACTCGCTCCATCTTAGAGCACGTCTCTTCCACTAGAATAGTCTGAGCTCAAGAGCAAGCCCGTCATGAAAAATACAACTAACCTGCATAAAGTATAAAGTTGCGGCTCCCGGAACAGGTTGTAGCAGTCGTCGCAGATTCTGTCGAGGCGGGCGAATATCGCCGCGTCGTAGACCCCCTTGCACTGTAGGTTGAAGAAGGATCGGCGCGCGACGTGGTGGGGGGCGGGCGCGGGCGGCGCCGCGGCCGCGCCCAGCGCCAGCGTCGCCAGGGCCGCGCACACCACGCGCACTGAGCTTAGATGCATCTGTTGTACAATACAAACACATTGATCAACACTTCATTGGAATTTCTGAATGGAAAACCAAAACATAGGTTAAATAACCAAAGACATAGGTCTCCCCCATTTTGCGCCAGATATACGGTCCTCATCATCGATACATCATTGGAATTAAGAAAGTAAAATTACCGGGTATAAGAGACTAAATATCTGTTATCTCGGGTGTCGGGCGCAGTGCGGCGTTGATGGAGAATAATAACTGTATGTCAGTAACCTTAACCCTAATCAGATAAGTGCATAATACTCCTATTTCACGGGACGACTACCTTCCTGAGGATAAGTGCATAATACTCCTATTTCACGGGACGACTACCTTCCTAAATAAATAAATAAATAAATAAATTATCTATTATTGAATTAATGGTTCCCTATTGACATCGCTTGAATCATCATTGTCATCATTGAAAAAGATCGCCTAATACTACCTACTTATTAAGTTCACGTTTTATGTCTATGTTGTGAGAGTTTTAGTCCAGAAGGTAAAAGACTGCTTAGTTAATATGAAGAATAAACAATATGTAAAACGAATCATAGTAAATTTTTCCATGTCAACTTGTATCATTAAACGATGTTGCAAGCAGGACGAAAAGTATTATCGAGTACAACTTAATTTAATGAATAACCCTATAAAGATCTCACGATGTGAACACTTTGTATATTTTATTATAATGAAGTTCTCTACGCTTACATTTCACTTAGTAACTTAAGCCAACCATTCGGAAATTTTCCACCTCCTTGTTATTTTGATACGTGCAAGCAATATCTGTGCACTGGCGGTCGGTGCCATTTAGTCTGATACGACCGACCAATCGCTCTGGACCCCTCGTATACAAGCAGTGCTATGCAAGGAAGGAGAAAGGGAGCTCTAGATAGACTGGCTCCTGCAGCCTTTAAGGCTTCTCAAAGTTTTTGTAGACGTAATAAAATTGATATGTTTATGAATCTACGAATGCAATGCAAATGATCCCATTGAAATGTTGCGGCTAATTTGATGGGAAATGCGAGTTGTAAGACAGGGCGCGAGTCGTACATTATGTACTTTATGATTGTTGTACCGCGGACGTTACGAGCGGGCGAGCGTGAAATTGGATCAAGCTTCGTTATTTATGACACAGTTCATATAGAATATATTGGCGAGCGAATCGCCTTCGCTTGCCTTCAACTCGTGTGCGCAGCCGCGAACGTGCATTGGTTTAAGCAAATTGTAGATCATGATCGGAATGGTTCTTTGGCAAATAAGGATGCACACAACGCCTTCTAGTCAGGAATTAATGCACGAAATACCGAATAGTTAAGTCTAGAACTAATTAAGTTTTCGAAACTCCATAAAATGCAGGTTTTAAATACAATATTGTGAATATAGTGATACTTCCATCTCTCCACTCAAAGCCTCAGGAAAATAAGACAATAAATATGCAGCTAGTTTTCTTTTTATAGACTGCTGTTTGAAACAGGCTCGGAGGCTTAAATAAGTTGCGGCATGAGAAAATCAGATCGTCTGTTTCTTCGCGGGTGGCTGCCGTGCAGTCTAGCTAGGCTATAATTACTATGCACCCTGCGGCATGCAAGTGTGCGCAAATTGCAACCCACACAGTCGCGGGCAGTGCGTTCACTCCTTATCCACTTAGAAACCGTGGAATCTTATGTTTAATTGATGAAGGCGACCATATTCGAAGCGGTTCGACGAAACAAGAGTCGAGATATCGAGTATCGGGTGCGTTTATTAAGGTTCTCATGCGAAACGAGAGCATAATAACTTTATTACAAAGGCATGAATCAGAGCCGGGGCTCACTCGTTATCTCTCTTGAGGACGCCGCGTCGCCAAATAAGAAAGTACAGAAGGACCGCAAAATAACTTTTCGTTTAAATAGTACACATGGAGGTGATGGAATTCTTTTACAAATAACTCAGTCCTTATATAGAGGAGAGAGAATAGCTGTTTCTAATAGAATATCCTCTCCTTATGGTTATGTTTCAAGTCGTTGAGATTTGCTTTATTATTACTTTCCAATAAGATTTACTACTCGCCTTAATTTAAAATAAACCATTTGGGTTAAAAAAGGTTAAA
Organism: Leucinodes orbonalis; assembly: GCA_019425675.1. NCBI lineage: Eukaryota > Metazoa > Arthropoda > Insecta > Lepidoptera > Crambidae > Leucinodes > Leucinodes orbonalis. Next base: position 32,761 of record PQWD01001414.1, on the reverse strand, counting down.
TTTAGCGTGACTCAATTTTGCGATACGTTAGTCTATGCCAAAGTGAACAGACATTATTAAATTGTTAAAAGAACGCATTATTATTAATCTGCAGATTTAATTTCTAATTTACCGCGTCGAGTTGAGCAGTTAAGTTATTAAAACAAGATTACATTTATGCTGCCGATAATTGGCCAATAGCCTCGGAGCGGAGGTGGTCAAATAGGCGCACGATATTTACACTTTACGGTACTACACTTAGGTTAATCGGCGTCCACTCACTTTACACTTAAGGCTGGATTAGGGCGAGGGCATAACAGAGAACGACGCGTTTTCAACTGGCCTCGTATAGGACATACGTTTTGATACCCAACGTTTGAATTTTTTCTCATTTCTTTTGGGGTATATATATATGTCGGTGTATAAAAAATATAACTTGTTATGATTGTTCTTAAATAAGCAAAAATAACAACAGATAATACGTATAGATATATGGGTACTAACAAGATAAATTGTTTTAGTTACATGCATTTTTGCAAATACATACTATGAATAGAAGCACTTAGATCACAAATGTGTCTAGTGCCCGGGGGTTTAACCCTCCTTAGTGCAAAAGCCGACTAACCATTAGCTACATAGGACATCAAAGGTGTGTCCGTCTACAGTGTTGTTACCTTAGTTTTTGTAGCTAGATTGCACTTTTTAGCATATGTTTTTAATGATTTCGCCCGAAAAGAGCAATCTAGCTCTTTTTTCTTTTTTACTGTCTTGACCAAATTATGAAGATTCGACATGCTAACAAGTACTTTTTTGCTATTTCATTGGTCATGATTACGTTTTTTAGACGCTCTCAAAAAAAAGGCTTCTGACATGATTATTTCAGCATTTTTAGGACTGAAAATTTTTAAAGAAAGAAAGGAAACTGTGGTGGCAACACAGTGGCGTCTACCAGCTATAGTATGGTCCGTCTTTAACCCGGTCGGAGCGAGTTAAGCAGCCAGCCGACGGCTTCCCGCGGCCGCGGCGATTACGCAGCGTAATCGTTGCGACACCGCGACGTAGAACGTTCCACTGCCGAAGGATACGAGATACGGTGAGCNTGAGCCGGGACTGACGGCTTAACGTGCCCTCCGAAACACGAATCTTTCTTTTCGGACAATCATGTGATTACGCCTGCAATGTCCTTACTAAATAGGAAACATGTGTACAACGTGATGTTCCCCGCGGGATTCGAACCCACTTTTGACTAGACGAAAGCAGTTAATATGCTTAAATTGACCTTGCGCTTCTCCTCTGAGTGAACGCTTTCAGTCTTAAAACAAGAACCTGATATTATATTATAATAGGCTTTTCTTAAGTAAACTCGCTCCATCTTAGAGCACGTCTCTTCCACTAGAATAGTCTGAGCTCAAGAGCAAGCCCGTCATGAAAAAAATACAACTAACCTGCATAAAGTATAAAGTTGCGGCTCCCGGAACAGGTTGTAGCAGTCGTCGCAGATTCTGTCGAGGCGGGCGAATATCGCCGCGTCGTAGACCCCCTTGCACTGTAGGTTGAAGAAGGATCGGCGCGCGACGTGGTGGGGGGCGGGCGCGGGCGGCGCCGCGGCCGCGCCCAGCGCCAGCGTCGCCAGGGCCGCGCACACCACGCGCACTGAGCTTAGATGCATCTGTTGTACAATACAAACACATTGATCAACACTTCATTGGAATTTCTGAATAGAAAACCAAAAACATAGGTTAAATAACCAAAGACATAGGTCTCCCCCATTTTGCGCCAGATATACGGTCCTCATCATCGATACATCATTGGAATTAAGAAAGTAAAATTACCGGGTATAAGAGACTAAATATCTGTTATCTCGGGTGTCGGGCGCAGTGCGGCGTTGATGGAGAATAATAACTGTATGTCAGTAACCTTAACCCTAATCAGATAAGTGCATAATACTCCTATTTCACGGGACGACTACCTTCCTGAGGATTCAGTAACGACTGTACCACCTAGTAAAATTTATTTATATTCTTACTGGAATAAAATCTAGGATTCTTAATTATCTATTATTGAATTAATGGTTCCCTATTGACATCGCTTGAATCATCATTGTCATCATTGAAAAAGATCGCCTAATACTACCTACTTATTAAGTTCACGTTTTATGTCTATGTTGTGAGAGTTTTAGTCCAGAAGGTAAAAGACTGCTTAGTTAATATGAAGAATAAACAATATGTAAAACGAATCATAGTAAAATTTTTCCATGTCAACTTGTATCATTAAACGATGTTGCAAGCAGGACGAAAAGTATTATCGAGTACAACTTAATTTAATGAATAACCCTATAAAGATCTCACGATGTGAACACTTTGTATATTTTATTATAATGAAGTTCTCTACGCTTACATTTCACTTAGTAACTTAAGCCAACCATTCGGAAATTTTCCACCTCCTTGTTATTTTGATACGTGCAAGCAATATCTGTGCACTGGCGGTCGGTGCCATTTAGTCTGATACGACCGACCAATCGCTCTGGACCCCTCGTATACAAGCAGTGCTATGCAAGGAAGGAGAAAGGGAGCTCTAGATAGACTGGCTCCTGCAGCCTTTAAGGCTTCTCAAAGTTTTTGTAGACGTAATAAAATTGATATGTTTATGAATCTACGAATGCAATGCAAATGATCCCATTGAAATGTTGCGGCTAATTTGATGGGAAATGCGAGTTGTAAGACAGGGCGCGAGTCGTACATTATGTACTTTATGATTGTTGTACCGCGGACGTTACGAGCGGGCGAGCGTGAAATTGGATCAAGCTTCGTTATTTATGACACAGTTCATATAGAATATATTGGCGAGCGAATCGCCTTTGCTTGCCTTCAACTCGTGTGCGCAGCCGCGAACGTGCATTGGTTTAAGCAAATTGTAGATCATGATCGGAATGGTTCTTTGGCAAATAAGGATGCACACAACGCCTTCTAGTCAGGAATTAATGCACGAAATACCGAATAGTTAAGTCTAGAACTAATTAAGTTTTCGAAACTCCATAAAATGCAGGTTTTAAATACAATATTGTGAATATAGTGATACTTCCATCTCTCCACTCAAAGCCTCAGGAAAATAAGACAATAAATATGCAGCTAGTTTTCTTTTTATAGACTGCTGTTTGAAACAGGCTCGGAGGCTTAAATAAGTTGCGGCATGAGAAAATCAGATTGTCTGTTTCTTCGCGGGTGGCTGCCGTGCAGTCTAGCTAGGCTATAATTACTATGCACCCTGCGGCATGCAAGTGTGCGCAAATTGCAACCCACACAGTCGCGGGCAGTGCGTTCACTCCTTATCCACTTAGAAACCGTGGAATCTTATGTTTAATTGATGAAGGCGACCATATTCGAAGCGGTTCGACGAAACAAGAGTCGAGATATCGAGTATCGGGTGCGTTTATTAAGGTTCTCATGCGAAACGAGAGCATAATAACTTTATTACAAAGGCATGAATCAGAGCCGCGGGGCTCACTCGTTATCTCTCTTTGAGGACGCCGCGTCGCCAAATAAGAAAGTACAGAAGGACCGCAAATATAACTTTTCGTTTAAATAGTACACATGGAGGTGATGGAATTCTTTTACAAATAACTCAGTCCTTATATAGAGGAGAGAGAATAGCTGTTTCTAATAGAATATCCTCTCCTTATGGTTATGTTTCAAGTCGTTGAGATTTGCTTTATTATTACTTTCCAATAAGATTTACTACTCGCCTTAATTTAAAATAAACCATTTGGGTTAAAAAGGTTAAATTTAGCGTGACTCAATTTTGCGATACGTTAGTCTATGCCAAAGTGAATAGGCCCGACGGACTGCAGGAAAAGTTCACATCATTAAATTGTTAAAAGAACGCATTATTATTAATCTGCAGATTTAATTTCTAATTTACCGCGTCGAGTTGAGCAGTTAAGTTATTAAAACAAGATTACATTTATGCTGCCGATAATTGGCCAATAGCCTCGGAGCGGAGGTGGTCAAATAGGCGCACGATATTTACACTTTACGGTACTACACTTAGGTTAATCGGCGTCCACTCACTTTACACTTAAGGCTGGATTAGGGCGAGGGCATAACAGAGAACGACGCGTTTTCAACTGGCCTCGTATAGGACATACGTTTTGATACCCAACGTTTGAATTTTTTCTCATTTCTTTTGGGTATGATATATATTGTCGAGTGTAATAAAAAATATAACTTGTTATGATTGTTCTTAAATAAGCAAAAATATAACAAAAACACAGAAAATACGTACAGAGCAGCTTTGACTTTTCATTTTTTAGGCACGATTGCAAAATTTGACTCTATTATAATCATAATAAAAATCATAGCTGATTTCTTTAGCACTATACCTATAGTGCTAAAGAAATCAACTATGTAGTCCTAATTTGAGTATGGGTACTAAACAACAGATAAATTGTTTTAGTTACATGCATTTTTGCAAATACATACTATGAATAGAAGCACCCAGATCACAAATGTTTCTAGTGCCCGGGGGTTTAACCCCTTAGTGCAAAAGCCGACTAACCATTAACTACATAGGACATCAAAGGTTGTCCGTCTACTAGTGTTGTTACCTTAGTCCTTTTGTAGCTAGATCTAGCACTTTTTAGCATATGTTTTTAATGATTTCGCCCGAAAAGAGCAATCTAGCTCTTTTCCTTTTTTACTGTCTTGACCAAATTATGAAGATTCGACATGCTAACAAGTACTTTTTTGCTATTTCATTGGTCATGATTACGTTTTTTAGACGCTCTCAAAAAAAAAACGGCTTCTTGACATGATTATTTCAGCATTTTTAGGACAGAAAATGTTTTAAAGAAAGAAAGGAAAGAAACTGTGGTGGCAACACAGCGGCGTCTACCCAGCTATAGTATGGTCCCGTCTTTAACCCGGTCGGAGCGAGTTAAGCAGCCAGCCCGACGGCTTCCCGCGGCCGCGGCGATTACGCAGCGTAATCGTTGCGACACCGCGACGTAGAACGTTCCACTGCCGAAGGATACGAGATACGGTGAGCTATGACGGACCAGATCCGCCATTTTGCTACCTTTGAGCATTGCCGCGTGATCCAGTTAAGATATGTAATAACACTTTCATGTATCTTTATAACGTGATTATGTAGTAATCGCTGTGTGAGAAAGCGTTTCGGAATTAAGTGTAGTTAGGGATATGTCGCCTTTTAAATTTGTTATTAATTCTATTTTTTTTACCTGTGTACCTTCATTATGTATGTAATATAATTTGTTGCAAATATATAAGTAAATATAGATAAGAGATATAAATAAGTCTAAATTAATAGGTATAAAAACTTGGTTTTCAATTAAGTTAGATAGCAATATACTTTTATACTTGAATTTTATAAAACATTTTACTTGAATTCTTAATACAAAAGTCCTCTCAATAAATGTTCTAACTGAGTAACTAATAAGCAATATTTGAAACGTTTTATTTTTTCCCCATGTTATAATAGCATAATTTCCCTCAAGAAAAATTTGAAGTGTACTGGGACAGTCTAGTTTAAACAAGACGATTGTAGTGCATTATTGGACTTAAATTTAATGTACAGCATTAAAGCTCTATCTCATAAATTAAAGTGATTTTCTGTTGCTTAACGCCCTTATGTTAACTGTATCCACGGCTTTTGTCTATTGGTATTCCACGTATCGTGGGAGAGACATAAACACCTTATTCAAATGCGTTTAAGTGAGTCTTTTCCCTTTTTAGACATTTGTAATCAGGACACAGTCGAAGCGAAGTTCGTTTTGTTTCTGCATTTTAGGGGGGTTACCGCAATATCTTAAAACAATATTGTTCTAATGATAGGTCAGCATTTTTGTACCAGAAAAGACGAAGTAATATTATTGTAACTCTGTTTTAAGAGATGACGGTAACCCCCAGGTTTGTATTATTTATATGAAAAAAAAATAGGAACCATAATATGTGCGTTTTTCTCTGACTACTGATGTCGACCGCAGATGGTCTTTACAGCTTCACCGAGCAAGTGGCGATCGCAGATGAATCTTAGCCTTAATCTGTTGACAGCTTTACGATAGAAGTTGTACGAACCTACCCAAGGTATTTTAAGGCTGAGGTGGCAAAACCACATGACCTGGAAAAACCTATTGCCATACTCTGGGGGAAGCATTGATTCGTTGCCCGCCTAAATTGTCGATGATGATGGGATTTAATTCTCAGGGAGTAGAAAACCATTGGGTTTTCTAAAATATGTAACTAAAGTAACAGATCAATATATATTGTCATGTTATATTTTGTACCACCATCTAAATATTGCGATTAAGAAGTAGGTACCAGCGCGTAAACCTTATAGAATGTTCTAGAGTGAAACTAGGAAGTGAGAGCCCTGGTCTCGGAGGTCGGCCGGCGAAGGCTGCGCTCGAGCACCGAGAGTGCATTTGGCGGATGCACGCCTGTTTCGGTTGCCATGCGAATCATTTGCTACAATAACTTGTATGCATTTCATAGGATTTTAACATAATTTTATTTAACAACCTATTTTATTACGTATTGTTTACTTATATGCACTTAGAAATAAAACATTTGAATTAACATTGTTGAAATTGTTAAATAATATCATAATAGTAATTTGCTTAGCAGTTTTAATAAAATAATATTAATATTAAAAATACTTATCAGAGTTAGTGTTTTGAATAAGTGAAATGCATCAATTAATATGATTTCAAATTAAGTAAGGAAAATATGATGGCTTCAATCGCGCACTAATTATAATATTTTTCGATATGTATCTATTTATTCCGACACGTTTCTGTGACGCGTACGGGCATACGAAAATGCTTAAACCAAATTTCCTACGATTGGATATGTAGTCTATAAACCCTTAATATAAACTTAACATTGGTTAAAAAGCTCATTCGAAATACCTGTCTATTTGACTTCAAATAAAAGTGAACGTTGGTTTACAATAATATGCCATTGACACGAGAGCGGCGCATACGCCGGTACCTACTTGCCTACAGCTGCATCTGACGTCATATGCTAACGTGCACATACACGCGATACTATATCCAGACCTGATTGTCATCAAGGTTTTGATGACTAGCTCATTGTTTTACAAAAACGAAACACACGACCTTTTATTTAACTGAATGTGATGTACTAAACAACACAGCTTGTATACATGCAAATTTCAAAGCTACCTTTGTGTGGATTTGTCTACACCCATCATCAGATTCCCAGATGCTAAGTACGTAGGTACGCGCATAGTTTAATTATTTTGTTTATTATTTCTATTTGACTGCTGCTACCTGACCCAAAAGACCTTCACAGTTTCCTTTACGATGTTTACTGCGAATCAATCAAAGCTAATAAATTCAACCCCTAAACCACTAAGGACAAAACTCGCTGAAATACTGAACTAAGTGATCAATAACTGGACACGACCTTCAATATAAAAGATGTCGACGTCGATCTGGGATAGTAAGATTTAGCTTAAACGAAATGGTAGAGACAGCTGCTTTAAGCCCGGTCCTACTGGACAATGTTATATTACTGTCCATAATAATATTGTACTACTTAATTCCGCTCTGTTTAATATTTGGATCACTTGTCATCGTTACATTAGATAGGTATTCTTGTTTCTTGTTGAATACTTATGTGTTTATACAGTTATATTTTAAGGTCTTTAAAGTGCAAAACAACGTATTTCTTTTTATTTAGTATACGATGCTGAAGGTAGAAATTATACTATACACCAACAGAAGTTGCAAGCCACAAAGTCAACACTAACTTCTGACATATTTAAATGAGATCCTGCAATATCCGTCAAACTGGAACTCAGCAACTGTTCCAAAGGGTTGGCAACTTTCGGACTCTCAGCCCGCAAAAATGAAGCGTCTACTGGACCCCCAAACGATGTAAATAGGTTAGTTTAGAATATATTCTTTCAGTGACTTCATTCTGTCTTCAGTAAGTTGATTGGCATAACCATTAACGTCCATTGTGATTCAATTGAAGTGGCTCGATGCGCTCTAATGTATAATCTCCAATGACAAACGCAGTTCTCTGGGACGTCACATTGCAGATCCTAAGTATTCTGCGCCGATGTCGGCCAATTAGCGGCTAGGTCGAGACGCTACAATGAGAGGCAATTATACAAGCGTACGCGCAACTAGGTCAACCGAGAAATATGATAGCTAAAAATGACAATGTTCTACGAGGAATGTTTGAATTAAATATCTGCGTCATACGCTGCGCATCGCTTAACTGGGACGTATCTTGTTTTACATGTGTAAATGGGTGTTGCTTGACTCTTTCATAAACCTGTCTTTTAACAACTTTTTTTTATGAGCTTACGAATACAGTGTAACTTGTCTTAAAGTGTAATTTTTGGAACAGTTGTCATTTTGTTGAACATTTACTAAAACTTCTTAAAAATCCAATTTGTTCATATTAATCATTAATCTCTATTTGTATTGACCTATTACGTATATTTCAAACAGTAAATCAAGTTTAAGATTCTATATCATTGATCCTTTTTCAATGATTTCTGATTCTAAATTATTTATGTCCATGACAATGCAAACGTCTCAAAATAATAATTATTCCAAAAATTCTATAGTTAAACTCCTATCGTCAATCTAAATTTACATTCTGACCGTATAAGGTATCAGTGCAACTACGAGTAGAATGCTAATATTCAATGTCATTTTTTTTCACACCTAGTGTCGCGCGTTTATTTTTATTTTTATTGGTCCTATTTCTATCACAAATCCTCATGTCTATTCCAGCATTCTTTTTTGTGTCTTTGGTGTTGATTGGGAGGGCGTCTCTCCACGACTGATGTCGATGCCAATTGATCAACGCCCGCTATTTCTGTCCGAGTATTTTGGTGTCGATTAACATGTGTTCAGAGGAACTATATTTGTACGCCTAACGACTCTTGCAATAGATAAACTTCATGCAATATTTGCGGTTTCATTTTATAGTTTATAATAGGTATTTGATAGGTAGATATCATCCTCAAGTGCTGGACTTCAGTTACAAAGATATCGTGCCAAGCCATTGACTTATAAGCCACTAAAGCAATAGATAAGTAAAAATGTATCCCAAGGTAAGTAATACGTGCGTATTTGGCGTCACCAACTTTCCCGTGATTTTGTCACCGTTGGTGCAACTTTTACCGGTTTTGCAGTTTTAATAAATGCTAATAAATATGTTTCTTGTATCCATGTGTACTTTCATACCGTCCCAACGAATCTTTATAGGTCCAGGTTTAGTAAAATAAAGTGCGTTTTTAACACCTCTATTTCTTAGATGCATAATTCTACACTTGAAGATACTGTATTTTATAATACATTGCGACATAAACTTTGCACCGAACACGCAATACAATACAAATTTCCAATGCAAATTGGTTTTTGGGTGCCCTGAGAGCACAATCCAGTGGCGATCACCACCTACCTGATGACCAGCCGTATGAAGTCGGCAATCGTTGTAAAATCAGTAGATACCAACGAGAAAAACAAGTTTCCGTCAATCGTATATGCAACATACTAAAGCGGCAAGACAGTTGGGCAGTTGGAACATAATCAGGCGCGGCGGGACGCCTCGCAGTCTGCGCGCCGGCGCACGCGCACTCACCGTCACGCACACACGCACAAACACGCATAGGGCTGCCGACACGCAAGTTATTAATGATTATTATCAATTTATTATAAATATAAAATATATTTATTAACTTTCTATAAGATTACAGTTTAGAATTCTATTCAATGTGATACATACTATTGTGGACGGTTATAAGGGTATCCCATCAAAACCTTTCATGTAAAATTTTGTCAAGTCGACCACATAAGGTTTGTGCTGTGATAAAAGATATAAGATCTCATGTAGAGCCAATCCAATGAATCTACACGGCCTAACTCTACCGACCCTAACTTCAACGAGTTGTTCATATCGGTAAATATGTATGGCTTCGCCGTTTCGCTACCGTTGTGGAGGTGATGCGAATATTTAGTTTCTGATCTAAACTAACGAAACAGCCAAGTCATACATATTATTTACTCATATGTAGAATTTGTTGGAGTTAGGGTCGGTAGAGTTAGGCACTGTAGATTCAGAAGCGTGGCTCTACATGAGATCTAAGATATCAGATCTCATGTAGAACCACGCTTCTTTCATTGAGCAAACCTTATGTGGTCGTCTTGGCAACGTTTTACATGAAATGTTTTTGGTGGGATTTCAGTGGCTAGGCAGTCTCTCTTTTTGGTTTTTTTAAGTACTTATTGTTAGTGTCTACAGTCTCGTGTTAAGTTGCATGTCCTTATATGTAAAATACGTGCAGGTCTCATATAAACTTCCACCTCCTACATTTTAGGGGATTAAAGTTATGAGTTTATTTTTTTTTTGTCGATGGTATACTAAACTTAAATAACATACCAAATTTCAGCACTTTAGGAAGTGGCCAAACATTTTGATGATCATCAGTGTGTCAGTGACGAAATCGGCGTATTTTAGATACAATAAAAATCTAATTCTAGAACTATCTAATTATTAGAACTATTCAATTAAGACTTTGTATATTTTATAGGTCTATTATTGAGATCATATCCTGAGAATTTGAATTATCTGGTACATCGGAAACCAGCTCTATGAGTGTTCAAAAAAGACTGAAACACTTCAAGAAAAGGTAGGTGCTCTTGCGTTTCGTATGGTTTTTTTTGGCGGAGGCACTACCGTGTCCCCAGATTAGAATCTTGTAGATTGAACGTGAAAAATTTAAGGTACTTGGAAACCGCTAGCAATAGTACCTAACATGTCATTAACATACATTTTCCACATTGTGTTCACGTATTTTGCCGATTTTTCTATTTACACGCTAAGTGTTACCACCACAACCATTTTTTTTTCTATTATTGTGTTATTACACAATTCTCTGTTTTCTTACTTTTTTACGTATGTTCTTGATTTTGAGCTTTCGTAACTCACACACATTGAATAAAAATAAAATTTTCGTATGGAATCCAGTAAAATTTAAAAAAATAAAATGTCATATTATCCTTTTTTTACATGTAACGGCATTGTGGCATTTAAAGATTTAATCCACGAGCTAGAATGATGAAATGTGATTATTCTCCAGACTCGAAGAAGATGCATATGTACAACAATTTGAATGCACATAGGTACATATAAACACTAATATTTGCATTGTCTGTTCGTGATCAGCATAGACCGAAGCGACCGATTGAAATGGTAGTCTGCGCTACGAATTCGCAAAGTAGGTACGCGCGGGCGCGTTCCACTAAGGCAATCGTGTTTGAGAAACTTACACATAAAATAACATATATAAAAACATAAATATATAGGTATTTATGCATTTAACCTTTGACCGCCAGGGAAGCTTTAAAGCGTCACAAACAAAAGGTTTTCCATTTTGTCTGGATTCCTAGCGGTCAACAGGTTAAAGAAATAGGATAACATAATAACTGTTGCATTAGTACCAAACCACACCTAATATATTATAATGATAGCAAAATAATAAATCAAAATCATATATTCTAGTTGATGTAAAACATACACTTGAAACAAGCTTGCAACAATAAATAAATTAACTATTTGTACAATCTCACTCAAAAAGTATCCGCGGCAGAATTCTGCTCATCCGTCACGGGTCAGTTGGGCAAAATTTTCATTCATAATCACGTCGCTCGCTACATGTCATGGTGACATTATAGAATGCTTGTGTTTTTAATTTTGTTTGAAAGAAAGAAAGAAAAAAATCTTTATTCAAATAAATCTGTTACAGATACTTTTGAATCGTCAATTGTTATTTTTATCATATTTTTTGTGACTCTACCACCGGTTCGGAATAAGTAGGATCTTCGAGAAGAGCCGGCAAGAAACTCGAGTTACTCTTTTAATCTTTTTATATCAGTGGTTACAGTTTTGTCATTTATCTACACATAGCTTTACAATAATTTATTACAAAGATTTTGTAACTGGAAAACTATGTGCAAGACCACACATCTTTATAAATAATTATTTGTCTATTGTATAGTAAATGAAAATGAAATGCCTTTTTTCATGAGGGTTTTTTTAAATCTTTTGCAAGGCAAGATTTTGTGGTATTTTATTAAAGAATGTTATGCCTCTTCCAACAAATGATTTCCCTACTTTACTTAGTTTACTGATGCCTTAAGGTCAACATTTTTATGAATAATTACTTATATAAATATAAATAAATACTAATAATAATATAAATACTTATTATATTATTATTATATTATTATTGTTTTTTTTTAGTTGACATTATGACCTCGCATGTACTTTAATGACATTCTCACATTATATTATTAATGATTATTGTTTAAATTTCGTACTGCATTTAATATTAATGAATTTTTACATAGTTTAATTAAGCATAACATAAATTAATGGCATGACGACGAAACATTTGCACATCGATAGATCGATAAAACATGTATGTTCGCCAATTAGTTCATAAGACCTGAAAAATGTATTGACCATGTTTTTATGCAAATAAATGTTTATTATTATTATTTTTTACATAAATACTTATGTCACCCATTTCTGGGGTATTTCCCCTTTCGCGGGCTTGTGGCCAGGACGAAAGTGGTTTTTTTTATTATAGGGATAAAAATTTTCGCACAATTCGACAAGTATTCAGGATCGTCGCTTTTTGAAGAAGAAGAAATGTTAGAGGATGAATTTTTAAAGTTTCGAGGCTGCTGTGTAACGTTTTTGGGATTATGCCTGTAGATGAGACAATAATAGGTACTGTCTTTACGGTTTCTACGTGCCATTGTGATTTAAGTGCAATAGCCTTTTATTATTATGTCATAAATATTACATGTGTCAAAGTCAGGCGGCTCGGACATTTTTCATTTGATATTTCTTCGTAATTGCATCGTAAGTTTATTGTTTATTTAGGCTCGCAAGTTATGCTAACATTTTCAGGTGTATATAGGTACACATTACGAGTATATATAACTCCTAAGGGAAATTTTTTCTTTAAGACTCGGGCGAATATAAGTTTAATAAAAGAAAACATTTAAGTACTTTTATTCGTTTGAATTTTATATATTGACTTTTGGGAGAGTGAGTACTCAAATGACAGGTGTCGTTAGCTCTTCGGTTAGTGGAACGCAGAATAGTATGAGTAACAAAGTAAGAATGTTTAACGAGTAAGAACAATCAAGATAGATAATACTTGTGTAATTATGACATTTGGCTTTGAGGACAAAAGTGTTATTACTTGAGTTGCACACTGTTGTCTTTTTGTCCACATTTTCGTTGTATGGTTGTATACTTAATAAACACAACCCTAGGTATAATTATTTTAGGTTGATTCTGCCTGCGATAATTTCATTGCACGCCATTGCTATAAACACTTAAAATATCTACAAATAAAACTTTATTCACACATTTATTAGTCATTAGGTAATGTAAATTTTTCATACTTAATACAGACGTGTTGGCAAAGTTGAAGTAATAATTAAGGTTTATGTAAAGCGTTAAGTTATATGTATACTGCTTAGCGCTTTCATCGTTTAAGAGCATAATGTCAAAAGCGAAAAGTCTCTGTCTCTTCTAAGTACCTATTGGTGTTAATTACCTTTCTTGATAGCTCTCAATTTATTGGATACTGTTAAACAAATACTATAAATCATTCATTACAAAAAAGCTCACGTCTTGTACTAATTTTAAAATTACCCATTTTTGTTTTCCTTGAAAGGATAATGTTGTAAGCCGTAGAACGCTTAGTCCGTACAACTTTAAAGCATGAAGAATGGCGAGACTAGCTTAGCCGATGGTGGTTCAGGGTGCTGAGACAAGTAGCAAACATTTAAAGCCATCCCATAGACAATATCGTTAATGGATGTTTAATCTATCGGAATAAAATCACCTCACGTGTCGATCGTAATTAGAAGAAAAACATAATAATATTTACTGCTAGCATTATTATTTTGCGAGACTTATATTAAACAATATACTAACATTATAAAATCCATTCAATTTATTATCTTACATTACATTATTCGGTAACTAAAATATATTACACCCTAAACCTTAAAAATAAATAATTAAAACTAAAAATATAATTAAAAGAAGTCCCTTTTGGCAAGGTTCCGAAAAATACTGGCAGCGTTACCCCTTTGGATTGCCAGACTGATTCTTTGTCCAAGGTAGCTGACAGATCAATGTCGACTAACCTTTTGGAAATTCTAAAGACAAAATTTTTATTTTTTATTATTTCTTTCATTTCTTTTTTTCTATATACTAACTAGATGCACAATCTCACTTTAAAAGTGTCCGCAGCAAAAGTCTGCCCCTCGCGTCAGTTGGGCAGAATTTTCATTCATAATCACGTCACTCGCTACATGCCATAATGACATAGACATAGATTTTGTACACTTTCTATGACGCCTTAAAGTTGAAATTTAAATGAATTTACGTTAATATTTTACGTTCTAAATATAACAATAACCAAATATGTGACTCGGACATGTTTTGGTTGACATTTCTTCGTGATTGTGCATTCAGTAAGTTTATTGTTGATCTAAAGCAGACGACGATGAATAATTGTAGCTTTCACACTTATACGATAATAATCACAGAGTTTTCTTTTTGACAATTTGGTTTGGGTTGATTTTCTCCTAAATCTTCGACGCCTTTATTTACAGTAGTAGTCGTATTGCCTGACAGGTCAGTTTGAGTAGGTCAGATGACCCATCAATGATGATGTTTATAAAAAGTAATTACACTAAAATAATTTGGTATATTACTTTATTATTACTTTAAGTAACTGGGTCAAATGTTTGATCGACTGATTGAGATCAAATTATAAACTGTTCGACTTAATTTGAAGTCTGATGGGTGTGCCATGTAATTTGAAACATAAACCCGGCGCTTAAATTATTACATACATATTTTGTTTATAAATGAAGAGCAGTGTTTTTAAATTTGATATTTCAAGATTCCCCAACTTAAAGATAGTTTATCAACAGTGCTGAAATAATTGAAGTGCCAAATTATAAGTAGGTATTACTAAATAGTAAGAAAACTTGATGCTTCTGCTTAGGTAAGTGTTGTTTATTATTTTATTCACGTAGGGTCCTTAACTATCTTTTTATAACTCAGTCAGATATCATGACTATTTTCAATAACTTTATTAGGTTTTCATAAATTTCAGCTTTACTGTACAGATTAAATAAATAGTAGTCGCTTAATATTTAAGCAAAACGACGGTGCAAATTAAAAATGTCATGTACCATAGTAAAACAAAAGAACTTAAAATATCAGTTCTTTACGAACGCATACATTTATAACAGATAACTTTTATTCCATTATTTCCAAAGCTTAATTGCAGTTTAATTTGAGCCCTTTACTTTTTTTATGACTCAACTCAGTAATTAATAATAATGACCGCTACATAAACCAAAGGCCACCCCGAACTCGCGAAAAAAAAGAAAAAAACAACCACTTTGAACTCGCTTCTCGAACCGCTCAGATACAGTTAAAAAAATAAATAAATAAATAGTGCTATGACTGCAGAGGTACGCAAAATATTAATTATAGGTCTTATAGTATTGCAATAGAGTTCTCATTTGTGTGAGATTGTTATGAACAGTGCAAATATAGTTTTGCCATGCGACCGGTGGACGGTCGACTAGTCTGCTCTAGAGGCGTTGAACTACAGACGTGGGCCTTGGATCAGCAGATAAACTTAATGCGTTATAATAATAGAGTACTCGATGTACTGCCAACAGAAATTGAGAGTATCGTGCGTTAAGGCATCCCGAAAGAAAAGCGTTGCATGAGTTACGAGAGAAACCGTTTTTAGGAAATGTTTTCATCAATAACTTTGTGTCTATATTTGTCCTTTGACTATTACGTCTTTACTTTAAGAGTTAGGCAGATTAGTTAGATGATTGATACTTCTTTTGCTGCATCAATTCTAACCAATATTTTCCTGCATGCTCGTAGACGGATTTGGTGTACTTTTGATCTGACATTTTGACCTTTCGAGCATTGTACTTTGAAAACCTAAATAATATAGAAATTAATTTAATATTGCCTACAATCTAATATTATATAGTGTTTAAATAAATATACCTAAACTTGTCAACTTTGCAGTTACGAAACTTATATTATACATAGTATCAACGACCATTCGTTGATCTTATTCGAATCCGGGCTCGAATGAGTTAAGTTCAACCGCTGCAAATACACTTAATTTTTCGTATGCTTTCGCAGGAAAATAATAGAAAAAAATCTATTGTTTATCGGCAGTTTTGACCCAACAATCATTGAAAACTTATTCATAATTTAGTATAACAACCATGGTAAGTAGGTACAAGAGATATACAAGGCCGCGAATTTTTAAATGCGCATTGCTTAGGTAAACTGCAAATGGGAGTTTTCCATCTGTTAATGACTGAGAGAAAAATACAAGAACTAACGAACGCAGGAAAAATTACATTAAATCCCAGTAATTTCAATGAAACAGATTGATTCTGTGTTGGCTTTATGCCCTTGTTATAAGGTTTATAGTTCATTGACATATTAAATCGAGTTAATATCATGATTGTTATATACCCGGAACGGATATGCGGAAGCGGATATGATCGTGTCACCCATGACAGGTTAATTGATCACACTTCTTAGAACTTCAAAACGTCTAAAGTCAGCAAGTCAACACGCGAGCGCCACGCAGCTGAGGCTGCTCATTATATCACGACGGGCAGAGCCTTCGTCAATTGATAAAACGAATGATTAAACACAAACGTCAATAAATAAACTAATAATTGCTAATAAGCTGCTACACCAAGGGTTCCGGGTTCGATCCCTGGGCATTACAAACATTTGTGTGCATGAACATGTTTGTTTGTATTGGTCTGGGTGTTTTCTATGTATAATAAGTATGTTTTTACAAAATATATATATATATATATATATATATATTATATATATATATATATATATATATATATAGTATGGTTATCCGTTGTTTAGTACCTATACAGGCTTCACGCATAACTTGGGGCTAGATGGCGTTGTGTGTATGTCAGTGAATATTTATTTATATTTAATACGTGTTTTTAAATATTTATTCATGCCATGAGTGTTCATATAATATCATCAATGATAATACTAGAGAGAACACATATACCTACAGATATTTTATTGCATGTTAAGACCAAATTAATATTCGGATACGATAAGACTGCCATGTCTCACGTAAAACAGAAGCCTATGTAATGATGAATTAAATTAAATAGATTTATGACAGTTTATTTGAGATCGATAAATACAGAGGTACCTACATAAGCTCTCGAAACACATAATCTTCACAACTTAGATTTTTTTGAAATTAATCTGTCGTCCACTTTACGCATTGTGTTGTTATTTATATCACAATATACTATTGACAAAAATATTTTTAACCACAGTAGCAAACAAGTTATGCTATGTAATATGGACACAGTACATGTTTTTTATAAGGTACCTTATACATAAAGTATGTTTAAGGTACCTTATAGAAAAACATCCTGAATCCAAACTAAGGTTAAACAATTCGCAAACTGCATTCGTCCCGATTTCCAGTGGCAGCCGACAAAACATGTCTTGCAACGTGACACTCGGAGTTTCGCGGAAAATGCCGCGGATTTTCTAGAACTCTCCATAGATGTTGGTTGTTAAAATCTTGTTTAACTCGTTTATGTTTAAACATATAGTTTCCAGAACATATAAGTATAGCGAGTATACTTTGTTTCGACAAAAGAATCTTCCTCCAATCGTAATTCGCGCGTTTAAAAGCTCTATTTCAAAGTTTAATTAGTACAATTTCTTGATATAAGAGACCGATCATACGACATCTCTGGTGACGGGCGCGATATATGATTGAAAATGGGAAATCTGAAATCAATAACTGTTTGTCAATAATTAATTAACATTAGATAATTAATTCTTCACATGTGAATGATGTCAGGTACATTTTTAAATAGAATTGGTCTATGACAATTTGACTCTAATTTAACTATCTGTACGTTGTAAACCATAGAAAAACATAGTCAAGGACGGTAACTATTTTTAATCAACCGCTTTTATTTGCATTTCATATGTGTTATATTTTTGGCATCGCGCACCATAACAATAAACCAGTCCTAGAGGACAATGACTCGTGTATGTGTTCACTCTTTACTGTAATTAATCATCATATTTTGCTAATCAGTCATCATTTGTCATTACGTGGACTGATTTAAAATAAAATATAATTCGTTAAGCAAAATACGAAAAAAAAATAGAAGTATCTTCGAAAATTGTAATTATAGAAATAGAGGTACGTATTAAAGATTCAAGATTTGTAAGGACGACATCTTTTCTAAACCGAATAATCATTTACCATCTATCTGTAAGTCTAATTTCAAATATGATCCATACTTTAATCAGATTTCTGCCATATTGTATTTTTCTTCAATTTGATCATAGTTCGAATTATTTTCGTTACATGATATGGATGTAAGATAAAGTGAAAATGTAACATTATCGATCCCAAGAAAATTCAAGCAATTGTGATACTTACTGTTAAACCATAGTATATTATCATACAAGCACTTCGTATATGGTTGTAATGGNGAATATTTATTATATTTAATACTGTTTTTAAATATTTTATTCATGCCATGAGTTCATATAATATCATCAGAATGATAATACTAGAAGAACACATATACCTACAGATATTTTTATTGTATGTTAAGGCCAAATTAATATTCGGATACGATAAGACTGCCATGTCTCACGTAAAACAGAAGCCCTATGTAATGATGAATTAAATTAAATAGATTTATGACAGTTTATTTGAGATCGATAAATACAGAGGTACCTACATAAGCTCTCGAAAACACATAATTCTTCACAACTTAGATTTTTTTGAAATTAATCTGTCGTCCACTTTACGCATTGTGTTGTTATTTATATCACAATATACTATTGACAAAAATATTTTTAACCACAGTAGCAAACAAGTTATGCTATGTAATATGGACACAGTACATGTTTTTTTATAAGGTACCTTATACATAAGTATGTTTAAGTACCTTATACATAAAGTATTTAAGTACCTTATAGAAAAACATCCTGAATCCAAACTAAGGTTAAACAATTCGCAAACTGCATTCGTCCCGATTTCCAGTGGCAGCCGACAAACATGTCTTGCAACGTGACACTCGGAGTTTCGCGGAAAATGCCGCGGATTTTCTAGAACTCTCCATAGATGTTGGTTGTTAAAATCTTGTTTAAACTCGTTTATGTTTTATACATATAGTTTCCAGAACATATAAGTATAGCGAGTATACTTTGTTTCGACAAAAGAATCTTCCTCCAATTTCGTAATTCGCCGTTTAAAAGCTCTATTTCAAAGTTTAATTAGTACAATTTCTTGATATAAGAGACCGATCATACGACATCTCTGGTGACGGGCGCGATATATGATTGAAAATGGGAAATCTGAAAACAATAACTGTTTGTCAATAATTAATTAACATTAGATAATGAATTCTTCACATGTGAATGATGTCAGGTACATTTTTAAATAGAATTGGTCAATGACAATTTGACTCTAAGATTTAACTATCTGTACGTTGTAAACCATAGAAAAACATAGTCAAGGACGGTAACTATTTTTAATCAACCGCTTTTTATTTGCATTTCATATGTGTTATATTTTTGGCATCGCGCACCATAACAATAAACCAGTCCTAGAGGACAATGACTCGTGTATGTGTTACCTCATTTTACTGTAATTAATCAACATATTTTGCTAATCAGTCATCATTTGTCATTACGTGGACTGATTTAAAATAAAATATAATTCGTTAAGCAAAATACGAAAAAAAAATAGAAGTATCTTCGAAAATTGTAATTATAGAAATAGAGGTACGTATTAATAGATTCAAGATTTGTAAGGACGACATCTTTTCTAAACCGAATAATCATTTACCATCTATCTGTAAGTCTAATTTCAAAATATAATCCATACTTTAATCAGATTTCTGCCATATTGTATTTTTCTTCAATTTGATCATAGTTCGAATTATTTTCGTTACATGATATGGATGTAAGATAAAGTGAAAATGATAACATTATCGATCCCAAGAAAATTCAAGCAATTGTGATAACTTACTGTTATAACCATAGTATATTATCATACAAGCACTTCGTATATGGTTGTAATGGTTTGCTACACGTAAATATCTTTACAGCTAGTCTACCTTTTTTTTAGGTTTTTGTTTGCTGTTTATGCCTGCGAGCAGGCTAAACACACTGGGCCTAGTTATATAATACCATCAAAATATGTACTGTGTTTTCGCAAATAAAAGGTTTAAACTTTTTTTTACCATAAGACAGAACCAATGAAAACCAAGAAAAAGAGAATAACGATCCTATTAGTGCATTTTTTTAAATTAGCGTGCCCTGGCCGGCTAAAACCGGTTCGCGTTTGTCTTGTATTGTACGTATCCCGTCTGGTAAAGTTGTCAACGCCGTCTGCGATGCTTCGTCGTTGTTTACGAGCTCGTGAACCCTGGATTTACGCGGTTTGGCGAGACGCCAGGCTTGTCTGGTAAGGCTGGGACCACCGTGATGGTTCACATGTATTCAACATGTATTATTAGTTGGTTACGCACACGGTCTGTCATTTTCAATGAAGCAACTAAAGAGTTATTTAAAAAGGTTTTCCTAGAATAAGTAAGTTCTTCCTTTTTTAGTTGACGTTTCCCGTATTCGGACTAAACGTTTCGCGTCTACTTTCATTATGCGTACTGCAAATGAATGGAATGACCTGCCTACGTCTGTGCTTCCGGCCATATACAATCCTGTGGTATTAAAAAACGAGTGAATATGCTTTTTCTGTCAAGCTCGCTCCATCTTAGAGCACGTCTCTACCACTAGTCTGTGCTTAAGAGCAAGCCCATCACGAATAAAAAAAAACTCCTTGATTTTTTCGATCATAGTGCACTATTTTATGATCACCTTGCCGATAATTATTTTGCAAGGTTCATATTGTTGAAAAATATTTTATAAATTTTATATTAGTAATCGTAAGTTTATATGCAACATAAGGACAGCCTACCAACGTTTATTCTTTAGTTACTCAGATTGGTCTTTGAAACCTTTCTCTAGCTGTTGTGTAAACGTCCCCTTATTATGTTTTATTATTTGAGTTTTCATTCACGCACCTTGTTCATTCAATGGCTAGAACTGAAAAATATTGTCAAACACTGTAGTAGTCATTATGCGAGTTATTTAAACACGCGCGACAAACGTAAATTGGATTTGGGAATCCCTTTGGGGAAGGAAACAGATATTGTAATTATTACTCAGTGGGTTGGAGACTTTATTTTTTAATAACCTAAATAAGGAGTGATGCAATAAAGTTCTTATATATATATAAATATATATGTCATAACAGGACGCTCTGGACGCTCACCTGATGGTAAGTAATACGCCAAACCATGACAAAGCGGCACAAAAGGAGACCAACAACTGATAGACAGTTAGACTCAGTTATCCTCCATCAATGCCGCACTGCGCCCGTCACCCGAGACAACAGAAAAAAAATCTTTTATAATTATTGACCCACGTTCGAAACTCAAACTTATAATATATTTAATTTATCAAATCTTTTACAGATATTATTTTGCATTGTGAAGTCTTAAAATACTTTAATTGTTATTAGTCAAAATACTTTATGAATTATATAATAAACTGCCGGTCCGATAAGTAATAGAATTTCTCGAGAAAAGCAAGAAACTGGATAAGTATTTAGCCTTTTGCTGCAGTATTGCAGAAATTGAAGAAAAGTTAAAAATCTGCTTTTTGAATCTAAAGATAGAATTGAAAACTCATAATAAACAAATAAAAATATTTTTATGTCGTTATAAAACTAAAAAAAAGATAATTCAATCATATAAACCTTCGTTCAAAATATGCTTATAGTCGTAAGCGAAGCCCAAAGCTTTAAACAAACAAGGCCCTGTTTTGAAATTATATTTGTTTCAATTCAAAATAATACGCAAATCTTGTTTTGAAAGGTTTACGAACTTTGTTACGATCACGATGATTATTAAATCCGTCCTCGCACTTTTAAATTGTTAGACACGAAGACGTATCTATAGTTGTGACTCGGTTGCCAAAAATAATAAATGCCAATTTATACTTTTTAATAAAACTTTATTGCGTCGAGATAAAAAGAAGTGAAATAATTGTAATAAAAAGAGTGTCTGGTTTGAATGAAGCTGTGGTTAAATTTAGTGTTTGTGTTTGTTAGCGTGTGGACGATCGAAGCGGTCACCCAGTGTTGCCACCTCAGAATTAGAGAAAGGGCTTTCTGAGAACTTGAAAAAGAGCTAGATTTAGCATCAAAAGATTTTCTGTTCTAAAAATGCTAAAACAATCATGCCATGAAGCCGTTTTTTTAGAGCGTCTAAAAAAACGTCATCATGACCTATGAAAAAGCAAAAAAGTACTTGTTAGCATGTCGAATCCTCATAATTTGGTAATATCTTCAAGACAGTGATTAAGAGCTAGATTGCTCTTTTCGGACTAAATCGTCAAAAAAGGAGTTCACCTGTGCTAAATCCAGCTACAAAAGGACTAAGGTGGCAACACTGCGGTCACCTCGGCTGTGCTTATTTTGTGTCGCTGTCGCATTGTGGTCGACGTAATATACAAACGAGAAATGGACCATTATAAAATCACATTCGTTTCGCTGGATTACGGAACGTATTGGCTGTCAAATTTGCACTTTTAGTTGTTTCATAGTTACAACTGTATGATTTAGTGTGATACAGTAGCAATTAGTAACAATTATATACGAGAAACAAAATTCTTTTTCTTCAGCGATATCCATATCAATGTTCAATACAAATGAAAGAGATAGGTAAGCTACTTTTTGAGTGATAGGTAACGACTCCGTTGACATATTGATAAATTAAAAAATATATATTAAAATACTTATTGACATTTTTAGAAAAATCTATCTAAATGTTGTGTGTTTTCATCATATAATGGTTGCAAACCAAAATTTCTTTATCATTTCAAGTCAAAACTTTTGGATCACCATTTGCATAGTTTAGTAGCAAGGTAGCTATCATAAACATGGTCATGACCGCAAGAGTATCAAAGCAATAAGGCCTCGTGGTTTCCAGACATTGATACATCACGTCATCACGCTCAATATGAATGACGACTAAGTACCTGTGTATAATCATCATGCCATTGCTATTATCGCAATTACGGAATTCGATGTATTGGAAATCACTCCATCCATAGCCACATGTACGTATATATATACTAATAATGAATTAAGTGCTAATAAGGCGTTACCCATAACCTTTAATCAAACCTTTGCCTTGTATCCCAAAGCAAATTTATGAATTTAAGCATGCATTATGTAGCTAATACCAAGGTCAGGCGGTATTTCAACCCAGGTCAGCTTCTTTCATTATATCAAGCTCAAGTCCGGTCTTGTATGGAATACTGCTGCCACATATTGGATGGATCAGCCAAATACCAACTGGCTGCTTTGGACTCGATTGAGAGGCGAGCTGAGCGGCTCATTGGCGACTCTACTCTGACTGACGCTAAGCTGCAAAGCCTCGAGCATCGTCGTAGAGTTGCACGACTGTCAGTTTTTTACAGGTTATATTTCGGGGAGTGTGCGATGGAATTACACGAGTTAATTCCACCAGCCCCTTTTCACCATCGGATACAAGACGCGGGCGAGCGTTCCATCCTTACGTGGTTGACATTCCATTTATCCGCACAGCGCGCTATGGTGCCTCGTTCATAATGCGCACCGCAAAGGAATGGAACTCTTTGCCTCCTTATGTGTTCCCCGATCATTACAACCTGGCCGTCTTCAAGGCAAGAGTGAATAGGCTGTTTCTAGGTAGGCATGATCCATCCTAGGCCGCATCATTACTTACCATCAGGTGAGATGGCGGTCAAATGTCTGCCTATAAATGATTAATAAGACTATTAGTAGGCTACGTGGCTGTATGAATAAGACTCTACTGTCATCTTAATGAGTTCTTTAAAAACATATTTTCAGGGCGGCAATATCCTAATATAAAGCAAACTTGGTGGTAAGTGACACCTCCGCCCTTGTCATCGCAAGTAACTATGTAAGTAAGTAAGTAACTACGTGGTAAATATCATATTTTATTTTTATGTATCTCTTAATGTAATAATTATAACCAAATTGTGAAAATTAACAAAAATGTATGTTTAACTTACTGAGAAACTAATAAAAGTGGTAAATAAAACTGAACGAAACGCAATGGTATATAATAACCAGGTCATATGCAACGAGGAATAATAAAAAGGTTATGGCCTATGCTGCTTCTCGTTTAAGTCGAGTGTTAAATAAGTAGGATATATAAAGCTTGCATTTATACGCGCATGCGCGGAGAGGGCGGCTTCCGCTTTACCAAAATGCCAAACGATACGTTTTGCACAACCATTTATTTACATACAGAGTTAAACATAATATTATTTATTATGTAAACAGTTTGCCAACAGCCCTTTGTTTCCAGTCTGAATTCAGAATAAAAATGTGTTGATGCCTTGTTCAAGAAAGGTTCAAAGGGTTTTTACAATTTATTATTTTTCAAAACGTCGATTTTTCTTCATCATTAGATACTCAAATTTTTCCTAGACACAAATATAAAATGCAAACTGTTATGATAAGCAAAAAACTACGTGTTATTGTTTGTTTTGACGCGAAATGTATGCAATCATAAGCCGCAAAATAAAGATTCAAATCTGCAGTTTGAGACAGCCGTCAAAACACTAAAGGTCGGCAGACGGCAAGGTTAATCCTAAAATATTTTTTACTCGACGTCTTTTATGTCATATATGAATATAAATGTATGTGAAGGCGCGTACACCCGATACATCGGCTCAGTAACGGGACTTATTCCACAGGCGATAGTAAATTGTAATTCGAGGACTTTATAAATAGACATCGCGGCACCTTGCAAAGTATCGCAGATTTAAAGCACGTTACTTGTTATTCTATATTAGACTTTACTCCAAATGCACTTGTTACAAAATAATTTGCACTGATATTTAAATAATTAATGTTAATTTCCATAATGGTTTTTTGCAAATCGTTTGATTAAACAAACACAAACCTGTTTTCCTTCTAAAGAGCTGCACTAGACTGGTGTTGTGCACCCAAGTTTCCTTATATAATTTGTTACTTGTCAGGATTTAAACAAGGAACTGTTATTAATGTTATATTATATTTACAGACCAATAGACCAACTCTACAATTATTCAGAAATTGGGAAGCACTAAATTTAATCTGTTTAGGTACCTACATCTAATTCGTCATGGAACTATTTCTGTGTTTTACACTGAATTTATATTTAATTTACTTTTGTATGACCTGGCAGTTGGGTCTTAGAATGAATCGTAAACCCCTGTAGGATATATATTAATAAGTAANACAGCGCGCTATGGTGCCTCGTTCATAATGCGCACCGCAAAGGAATGGAACTCTTTGCCTCCTTATGTGTTCCCCGATCATTAAACCTGGCCGTCTTCAAGGCAAGAGTGAATAGGCTGTTTCTAGGTAGCATGATCCATCCTAGCCGCATCATTACTTACCATCAGTGAGATGGCGGTCAAATGTCTGCCTATAAATGATTAATAAGACTATCAGTAGGCTACGTGGTGTATGAATAAGACTCTACTGTCATCTTAATGAGTTCTTAAAAATATTTCAGGGCGGCAATATCCTAATATAAAGCAAACTTGGTGGTAAGTGACACCTCCGCCCTTGTCATCGCAAGTAACTATGAGACGTGGTAAATATCATATTTTATTTTTATGTATCTCTTAATGTAATAATTATAACAAATCGTGAAAATTAAAAAAGTATGTTAACTTACTGAGAAACTAATAAAGTGGTAAATGAAAGAACGAAACGCAATGGTATATATTAACCAGTCCTATGCTGCTTCTCGTTTTAGTCGAGTGTTAAATAAGTAGGATATATAAAGCTTGCATTTATACGCGCATGCGCGGAGAGGGCGGCTTCCGCTTTACCAAAATGCCAAACGATACGTTTTGCACAACCATTTATTTACATACAGAGTTAAACATAATATTATTTATTATGTAAACAGTTTGCCAACAGCCCTTTGTTTCCAGTCTGAATTCAGAATAAAAATGTGTTGATGCCTTGTTCAAGAAAGGTTCAAAGGGTTTTTACAATTTATTATTTTTCAAAACGTCGATTTTTCTTCATCATTAGATACTCAAATTTTTCCTAGACACAAATATAAAATGCAAACTGTTATGATAAGCAAAAAACTACGTGTTATTGTTTGTTTTGACGCGAAATGTATGCAATCATAAGCCGCAAAATAAAGATTCAAATCTGCAGTTTGAGACAGCCGTCAAAACACTAAAGGTCGGCAGACGGCAAGGTTAATCCTAAAATATTTTTTACTCGACGTCTTTTATGTCATATATGAATATAAATGTATGTGAAGGCGCGTACACCCGATACATCGGCTCAGTAACGGGACTTATTCCACAGGCGATAGTAAATTGTAATTCGAGGACTTTATAAATAGACATCGCGGCACCTTGCAAAGTATCGCAGATTTAAAGCACGTTACTTGTTATTCTATATTAGACTTTACTCCAAATGCACTTGTTACAAAAATAATTTGCACTGATATTTAAATAATTAATGTTAATTTCCATAATGGTTTTTTGCAAATCGTTTGATTAAACAAACACAAACCTGTTTTCCTTCTAAAGAGCTGCACTAGACTGGTGTTGTGCACCCAAGTTTCCTTATATAATTTGTTACTTGTCAGGATTTAAACAAGGAACTGTTATTAATGTTATATTATATTTACAGACCAATAGACCAACTCTAGCAAGTTGAAGTGGCAGTGGGCTGGTCACGTATGTCGTAGAACCGATGGCCGTTGGAGCAGACGAGTTCTGGAGTGGAGACTGCGTCTTGGCAAGCGTAGCGTAGGACGCCCTCCGGCCCGATTGACCGACGACTTGCGGAAGGTCGCTGGTGGGAGCTGGATGAGAAAAGCGGAGGACCGGGATATCTGGCGCAAAATGGGGGAGACCTATGTCCAGCAGTGGACTGCAATAGGTTGAAGAGAGAGACCAACTCTACAATTATTCAGAAATTGGGAAGCACTAAATTTAATCTGTTTAGGTACCTACATCTAAGTCGTCATAAGAACTATGTTCTGTGTTTTACACTGAATTTAGATTTAATGTTACTTTTGTATGACCTGGTTGGGTCTTAGAATGAATCGTATAACCCTGTAAGGATATATATTAATAAGTAAAAAATAGCCTCTTACTAGTAGAAATTAATCTTGTTCATCTACATAAAAGTATAAATAAAATTGGGATGTCTGTAAGTACGAGTAATATGTGAAATGACTTGACTGATTTGGACGTGACATTTATAGGCAGATAGTTCATGTAATCAGGAAAAACAAAGATCACTTAGATTTTCGAAAATACCGTATTCCGCGCGGCAGTCGTGCGCCGCGTTATCTGTACGCTTTAACGTGACTTAACGAAGCGATTTTATGACTGATATGTTTTACTCCGGTAGAATATCTTAGAGGTTATACCGCGGGGCACAGCTAGTGCTAAATAAAAGAGTGACGAAGAGGGAGACGTTAACATGACACGTGTGAGACATTGACCAGTTTATTCGAATAATATTAAACTCAGCGTGCCATAAATTGAATGCCATTCACTCTTTTTAGCGCGAGTGACTTTACCGCAAGCGCGACGTTGATGCGTTGACAGCAAAATATTAAAAAATATTAAAGTTGACATAATATATAGGTGGTTCAAATATTATACTATCGTGACATGACTTTTCAGAATACATTAATAAAAGAAGATCGCGGATTATTTTATCATGCGCAATTCCGCTCGGAAATTGTTGTTTTACTGTTAATTAAGTGATAATTCGCGAACGTTGGCACACGCCGCTTCCTTGACGCGACAGTTCTATTTCGAATCAGACTGGGCAAACGTAATGTCGGTGAACAAAACATTTTGCGAGGCCTCACGACGACTCGATGTCTACTTTGAACTTCAAAGGACATCTTTTGAAGTAATGCCGCAACTTGAATTTTAAGCAGTACTTTTATACTTAATAAAAACATGCAAAACATTTTATAAACAAAGGAGTAGGAGGAGCAAGATGTTTTCAAAATAAGTGATGCAAAGATAACCTTATGAGTTAAGTTAAAGTAGTGACAAAAACTCAACATATTATTTCGATTAACGATACGATTTATTACATAGGTACTAGCTGTTCCCAGCGCTATAAGATATTTTCCCACAGTAAAACATAACTTAAAATCGCTTCGTAAAATCACGCGACGCGGTAAAATATTGCTTTAATTTTCCAACATAAAAAGTATTTTCTAAATTAAAGTACCCTATGTTTTTCCTCATTACATCAGCTACTGCCAAAAACAGTCCCGCCCAAATCCATCCAGCTGTTTCAGAGATAACGCGGAACAAACAATCAGACAAAAAATTTATATTTGCATAAGTATATATATATATATATTATTATATTATATGCATGAAAAAATGGTTATTCCAATATTACAAACAGACACTCCAATTTCATTTTTATGTAATAGATAAAATCGTATGGAGTATCTAAACTTAAAGCTTATTCATGAAAAATATGAAAGACAAAATGAATGACTTCTTGTTTACTATCATATTCAAATAAGACTGTAATTATATAATTATTTCTTTATTTTCTTTATCCTTGTTCACCTAGGTATTGATTAAGGCGTGGTAAAGTTCGGGTTATTCCATTCCTTCTAATTATAAGTTAGTTAAGGAAAGAGCTGTCGACGTTCCGTGCTGAGGTTACGGAGAGTGATATCACACTGACTGAAAGTTAATTATACGTAAAATAGGTAATTAATTTGAGATTGTCCACTTAGTAACGTCAGCGACACTCAACATACACCTACAATGTTTGTTCAATTTATTTATATGTTTGGCAAACATATAACTCGGGCTAAACCAAGTATAGCACATCAAGTATTAAAGTCCACACGTGTATATTAGCAAATATTATATAATATAGGTAATACTCGTGAATTCGTTACACGTAGGACTTCATCATGAAGCCGCGCGATATTTTTGTTTGTTTCTTTTAATAAAAACGGATGCAGACATGAGTTTCAACATTAAAAGTTGTCAAAGGCAAAGCGGAAAACACAAGTTAGAAATAAAATATTAAAAAAGGAAAATGTTTTCTAGTTTGGTAACGACATCGCAGGCTGAATGGCCTGATTGTCTGAAAAATAGATAATTCAGAGGCACGTTGAGCTTTCGGTCCCGTAATCAATGTAAGGATGAATACTATTTAATGCTATAACTCAGTAGGTAAGAAAATATATGTTTAAAACCAAATTTAAAACTACAGCGTATACGATGATAACGGGTACATTGATTCATTATTCTCGTTTCAAAAGTCTTATAACAAGACATAACTTAAATAATACGATATTGCGACAGTTGGGTTTATAATATTCCGAATTGAAGATTGTAAAAGGTGCCATTTTGGGTACGTATTCCCCAGAATAAGTATAACTTTTGGTATACAATACACCCTTATGAACAGATTGAAATGATCTAATTGTATTGAGGAACAAATGTGAATTTACAAATATGTGGGTAACTCAAAATTGATCCAAATTTACCTGCAAGATTATAGAAATAAACTTTATAGATTTTATAGTGATTATAATAAAATTATAAAACATCAAACGTAATTGAATAGAAAATTAATGGATAATTTAAAATTATAACTGTACCAAATAAGATGTTATTAAAAAAAGATGTTACGTTATTTATTACTATAAAACAGTTTAAAACTGCACTGACATGAATAGGTATTTTCCATGTCTTGGCATTAGTTTGACCAGATCAATATGCAGGACATAGAGATTCTTGAAATTTCCATGCGGAGACTTGTTGCATGCAAAACTTTGTTCCATTCGTTCGTAACTATTAGGAATTCTACACAACTGAGTGATGTAGAAATCAGTTAAAATGACAAAAGAACTTAAAAGATTAAGATTAGTTTCAAATTATGCACTTATTGATAGGATTTTACTGATTTGGAAGCTTAATAAATGATCATGTAGTCCAATCAATATTATTTAAGTTAATTAGTTGGGAGCATACACCCAATAAATGACAAATAAGTTTAAATTACTTTTAATTCGATTTCTTTACGGTTTGTTTTCACGAAAATCATTTAAATAAATGATAAGTAGTCAATCACTCATCTTTTGTCGTCTTATGAAAAGTCGTGTACATTGGGGATTACTTAAATTGTTAAAAATTATGCACCCATTTCTTGTATCATATTTGTGAATGCGAAATCAAATTATGTAGTCGTCACGTGACATGAAAGCTTAGTATTATGTATTTATATTGAGAATTGCTTAATACATCGTTACCGTTAAGCAGTTTACTACGTTTCCAGGTTAAATGTGATCAGTATTTCAGAACAGGATTTAAACTCCTTGAATTTAAATATTGTAATATCTTTTATTTAAAACAAGCAAGATGTTGTAGAGCGCACGAGGCAGCGAGTTTCCCCTCGAGGTAGTGTGCGTAACACACTCGTGTGTGTGTGCATGCTCACGCTGCGCCTGCGCGGACGCCCCAGACATGATGGCTGCGCTCGCGCGCTTTGCCAACCTATTTCAATACTCTTATATCTTCGGTGCTTATTTGTACATTATTATTAAATTTAATACTCAAACATTATTGAATTAAATGAGGAAAGTGGAGGACCAGGAAAATTTAGCGAAAAATTGGGAAATTGATGATTATTAGATTATAAAACACAAAGTAAGATGAATAATTTTATACGGTTTATATCTGGTGTAATATTACCTATAAGTATAATAAACATTTTGTATCTTTATAAGAAACATGTCAAGCTTATAGTGGAATATCAACATAGAGTCGAACGGAGACAAGTTGACGCCTTCTACGGCTGCGCCGGCGCAACACGTCTTGATAAGAGGTAATTTCAACCTTAATACAAAGATGCAACGACTGAGTGTACACGGTTCTAATATTAGGTTCAAGAACCGACAATTGAAAATAAACTCTATTTAAACAGCATTAAAAGCGAAGTAAAGACGGGTTAAATATAACTTGAACAGTTGAGTACATTGCAATGTTGAAAGCATTATGCACACATTTGCTTTGAATAAATTACGTAGTTTATTCGCTAACACTTCTTTGGCTAGAACATCTATTAAATTTATGAGCTGAAAACTAAAGTAACAAACATTTTGTGAAACAAAATGTGGCATGCGATGTCTTATCTATTTTATCTCTCTCTACGATTCCAACGCTTTTGATTTTAATAATTTATTTAGTGCACTGTGTTGTTCCTAATAAAACTGGGAGTTCCAGTCTGGAACAATTCGGATGCTATGTGCGAGCAGTCAACGGCGAAAAAAGATAATAAATGAAAAATGTTGGACAGTTACTAGTTGGATATATGAAATGTACGGAAAGAACTTTGTTATTAGTTAAAATGTTTGTTAAACGATTGGCGATTAGAAGAGTAACTACGGAGTATCTTGCCAAAGTCTTCTCAGTAGAATTAACGCTCCGAACCAGTGGTAGGTTCACACTAGCTTTAACTACTTTTTAAACTATTTGAACGCAAGGAAAGCAGACACGATAGAAAATCTATTGTTTCTGACGCAATCAGGTGTCGATTTAAAAGTGTCTTGTAAATAATTAATTGGATAAAGACAAAGAGTTTGAATTCGCTCAAATCAATGAGTTAAATCATGTAAAATTCAAAATGTAATGTTTCCTAAAATTTTACGAAACCTTGCGTTTGGTAGGGCTAACAGATTAAATTAATGATATTGACAAAGTAATGCGTCCTGTCAGACACAACTTAAGACCAGATAGAACTGGTATATTTACCGGTTGCACGCGTATCTGATTAGGCCGTGCAAATCGATCGAACCTAGGAAATCAATGTTGGGCGATGTTATTAAGATATGGTCACCTTTCACTGGTCTTATTAATATAAGTCTGTCGGCTCCATTGAAATATTGTACAACTTCTAAAGTAGGTTGCATGAACCATACAATTAAAGGGTCTGAAAAGATTAAGTAAGTAAAACGTAGTTCAGCCACATGGTTAGGGACTTTTCAAATTTAATTCAGTTTTTATCACGAAACCTCGGTCACATCACACCAAGGTTTTACAGCAGATTTAGAATCGACTTGACCAACTCTTTTCACTGGTGCAGTAAAAAAACAATAAGAAGAGAATCGAAGCGTTCTTTAGGTTAAAACTAAATTGAAAAAGTAACTACTGAGTTTCTTGCCGGGGTCTTCTCAGTGGAACCAACTTTCCAGATTTCAGATTTAAAATTTATTATTAATTTGACAATTCAAAAGTGTCTTGTAAAGACTTAATGGAATAAAGAATTTTCCCATTTCATTTTCATTTTATTTCATTAACCTTATTGTAAGGTACTGCTATCTCTAACCTGACCGCTAAGTTTAGTACGTTGAGCACTTAATTTCGATTCTTTTACCCGGTGAAATCAAAATGTTTAAAACTGTATGATCATTTTTAAGTCTTGTAAAACATAAATC
>PQWD01001412.1:0-16137 GCA_019425675.1 Leucinodes orbonalis | reverse complement strand
TTGAATGACTTGAATAGCTTCGGGAAAGTGCTCACAATATTTTGTAAGAAATAGCACAGATAATATAAAATATATTGAAATATAAAGAAAAATATTAAAACTTAAATCGATGTATTTATATTTAAAGGTTTTGGGAAAAAATATTTAATACGTTTCCTTTGATCATCAAAATTTTTTTAATAAAAACTTTTCATTATATTTATTAGTTATACATATATGCACGAACTAAATTACCTATGTTTTGACTGATAATATGTCATATCTTAATTAAAATTAACACTATAATGCTATGTCAATAATCCTATTTTCACACCATGGACGTATAAAAAAATACCGGACGTAGTCTTGCTAACATAAAAGTGTGTGAAAATCTAGAAAAATCTGGCCGGATTTTGTATGGAAAACGTCAAAATATTAAGACTTGACGTGCATCTGTCAAACATAAAACTTTATTTAACTTTACTTACACATTACATTATTCGGTAACTAAATATTACACCCTAAACACTTAAAAATAAAAAAAATTAAACTAAAAAAATATTAAAAGAAGTCCCTTTCGGCAAAGTTCCGAAAATACTGGCAGCGTTACCCTTTGGATTGCCAGACTGATTCTTTGACCAAGGTAGCTGTCTGTTCGACATATTTTACCAAATTAATTTCGAATTTGAACCCGTACAGTTAGGATTTGGTATAAAAGGAGGTGTGAGGCAGCCGTCCATGCTTACGCTCTTTCCTGACTTACGGAACAGCCTGATGTGTTGCTCAAATTGATGTTAAAATGCCTTCAATTCGGTAAATAGGGGTACCCTGCTGACTGAAATAAAAAAACATATTCCGGAAATTTACAATTATCTCTTTCTCAGTTACGCTGACCCAACAAAATTATTATATCGTTCCAATGTATTATCCTCGGAAGTAGGTTGTCAACAGGGTGATCCCTTGGGCCTGCAATTTTAGTTTGGCTATTAATCCGGTAATCAAAAATTTAAATTCAAATTCAACGTTTGGTATTTGGATGACGGAATCCTGGGAGGTGATAAAGATACAGTGTTTTCGGACCTTTTATTAATCAAAAATAAATTTGAAGCCATTGGTTTGGAGCTCAATTTCAGCAAATGCGAACTGTTTATAAATAACTTGAACTTAAATTTAAATGATGTTCACACAAAAATTTAACATTTTGGCTCCAAATATTAAATAGTAAACGAAATTCGCTTATCTATTAGGTTCTCCAATTTTTTATGATCTATTTCTGAATACTTGAACAATTCAATTTCCAAATTTCAAAATACTGCTGACCGTCTCCTTGAAATAAGTCCACATTATGCACTTTGCATCTTAAAATTCTGTCTTTTTGTTCCGAAATTTACGTATGTGCTACGTTGCTGCTCCTTTGGAACACCCAGTTCTCTCGACACAATAGACGATCTAATCAAAATGAGCTTAGAATCTGTTCTTAATATGCAGCTTAACGAGCAATCTTGGACCCAAGCATCCTACCCATCCGTTTTGGTGGTTTAGGATTCGCAAATTTCCAGTATCGCTTTACAGCTTTTTTTCTTCTGTCCACAGTTCAGCTAGTCTCATAAGTAACATTTTAAGGGCATCGCCTTCAAACTTTGAGATTGCTGGCATGGATGAAGCTAGAAACGCTTTCATAATTGTATGCCCAGGCCAAAATTTTCCAAGATCACCAAACTCACAGCGGAGCTGGGACAGCATTATCTGCAAAATAAATTATGAAAATCTTTTAAGCTGTAGTACGGGTTCGGCGCGTGCCAGGCTTTTGGCCTTAGGTGCTCCTGAAGCCGGCTACTGGCTTCACGCGCACCCTTCGTCAAAACAGGAACTTTTCTTGAGCCTGACACGCTGCGAATCGCAACTGTCTGCGCTGGGGGTTCCGGTCTGCGCTCCACATATATGTCCCTGCGGCAGTGATGTCGACCAGCTGGGACATCACGGTCTGTCTTGCCAAAAAAGTGCAGGTCGCTTCTCGAGACATGCCGCACTTAACGATGTCATATGCCGGTCACTTGCCACCGTCAACGTGCCAAGTCTTCTTGAGCCGACTGGTATTGCAAGAGACGATGGCAAAAGGCGGATGGCATGAGTTTGATTCCATGGAGGATGGGCCGGGTGCTAGTATGGGATGCAACTTGTGCAGACACGCTGGCCCTTCCCATCTACATGGTACAATCAACAGAGCTGGTGCGGCTTGTGAAGCGCCTAAAAAGCCCAAGGCATGCAAATACAGGGGTCTGGGCTCCGAATATGATTTTGTTCCGTTCGGTGTCGAGACCCTTGGTCGTGGGGTCCTAGTGCTTTGAGGCTTTTCAAACATAATGTTAGAATAACAAAAAGATAGCTTGTGTAGTGAATTGCTGTATAAACCGCAGTGACGAAAGGAAAAGATCCAGGAATTACTTTTCATAGGTGAATGAGTATTCAAACATATTTTTAGTTTAAACATTTAAATCGAAATACAAAAATATCAGATATTCGTTTGTCAAAAGTGCTGTGTTGCTATCGTATACTTTCAGGAAATTACCAAAATATGGGAATTATAATTTTTAATAAACTTATTACATACCTTTTTAGGAAATCATTTATTTTGCTATGTCTATACTGATTTCCTAAAAAACACAATACGGAGAAATAAGTAGAATAGAAATAATAATGAAATGGCATGGATGCAAACAAACACAGCGTTATTTTCAGTAACCTTTTTATAAGAGAGACATTTATTTAACTAAAAGAGGATATCGACGTGTTGCTAAGCATTCACTTCCTCAAAGGTAAATATGTATTAAAGAATAACTCGTTGTAAGTTTTAGTGGAAATAATGGGACTCCAAAATAGGAAATTCATACTCAAGATGATCTTCATAATATATAAAACGTGTTTAGCGATCACTCAAGACTGTAGATAAAATTCAAGTATGTGTTTGTGAATGATCTTATCAACCACGCATATTTTTCCTAACACTTCAAATATTATTAACGTAATACAAAATAAACATAAAGTATTTATGAAATACAATTTTGACCTATTCATTTATTTGTTGGTTAGGTACCTACACTAAACTACGAAATATGAAATACTTATAAGCTTATAACTTATGGTTGTTCAGGTGGTACCTAAACAGTTCACTTTTATGTTCCGAGATTAGTCGTGTAAATATATACATTTTAATACGGATAATTTTAAAACAGAAAATGTGCCCGTCAAAATATCTAGGTAATAGACCATTTAGTTATTTGTATTTTTGGACTGAGAGCAACAGCGCGTGTAATTCCTATTCTAGTTGCTTCTCTCCTATTTCTTTTGCTATCGTAGATATGTTTTTACATCTATAGCGTTTAAAATGTCAAATGTTTAAAATACTTACTCAATATACTCGTAATACAAAATTAAGTGGAGAATCTTATTATGTGTAAAATCCTAATTCTTCATAACATCCGGCTGGACGAGAATTTTACCATTTTACCAGCTAGTACCATTGACGTTATTACTGATAGTAAAGGTGAAGGGATAGTATCCCAAAAAGATTGAGACTGGCGCCATTATCAACACAAGAAAATCATCATTCATCATTGTCAGATCATAAACGTCCCCACCGAGGGGCAAGATTTTTTCTAGAGAATTCTAAAATCACAATACGTTTTTAAGAAACGATATCTTTGTTTGTCACGACCATTTCTCTGTATCTATTTCGGCTGATCGCTTTCGGGAAACGAGATTGCGTGCGAATTTGTTTTTAAATAGAATCTTTATCGGCGCAACTGGGTGAAATATCATAGATAAATAGTTGTTCGATTTATTTATATCTTAGCTTATCTGTCACGCGGAACCGTCACGCAGAGTATGATTATCATTGCGAAGAGGTCTATGATGGCTTACTTGGAAAAAAATAAATACACCGCGTCACTTCCCATTTGGTTTAATGGTTGAGATGTCGGCTACTACCTCAAGGGTTCCATGAACATGTCTGCTTCTATTGGTCTGGATGTTTCTATGCATAACATGTATGTATTTACAAAATATATGTATTATCAAAAAAAGTATGATTATCCGTTGTTAAGTACCCATACTATGGTAAGGGCGTCGGTGGCTCAGTGGTGTGGACTGTCGCCTTCCTACCGGGAGGGCTGAGGTTCAAATCCGAACACGTACCAATGTATTTTCGAATTTTCGAAAATATATGTACGTTATCCGACGCTCTTACGTGAAGGAAAACATCGTGTGGAAACCTTCATGCACGCCTGCGAAGAGATTCGAAGGTTGTGTGTGAAGTCGTCCAATCCGCACTGGGCCCGCGTGGACGACTAAGGCCTAATCACCCTATACGGGTAGGCTCGTGCCCCTCGGTGGGGACCTTATATGAGCTGATGATGATGATGATGATGACTATGGTAAGGAAAGGTTGCGTCGGCCTAAGAAGAAATTGAAAGGTTGTCCGTGTAGTCGGCCATTCCGCAATGGTCGCACGTGAACGACATAGACCTATACACCTTAAGGGTTACTCAAAATGAGCTGACGATGAAAATAAAAATCCGTAATACTTTCGATCCATAATGTGTGGTCAACCTGCACACTTGAAGTATAGTTATTAGGTAAATGGGCATCAAACCCGCGGCGCGGCATGCCTATGTTTTGGTGTCGCGCTAACCGACATTACGCAGGCATTCAGTAGGCCTGTGATTGTAACTCACCGATAAAGACACAACAAATTAAATGGATCGGAATTTCTAATGAAGTATGTAAATTATACGAACATTTATTTTGGAAAATTTGCCATTTTTTGTGAAATCACGCATATGATCTTACCATCATCATCATCAGCTCATTAAACGTCCCCACGAGGGACGAGCCTACCTTATAGGGTGATTAGGCCTTAGTCGTCCACGCGGCCTAGAGCGGATTGGACGACTTCACACACAACCTTCGAATCTCTTCCAGGCGTGCATGAAGGTTTCTCACGATGTTTTCCTTCAGGTAAGATCATCACCTTACGGTGATGATCTTACTATTACAAAAATATCTTGTGAAGTTGTTGGCTTAAATTAAATCATATTATGAAATGATAGCATTTAGTGAAATAATGGTATTAAACCATCTATATGTGTGAATATCAATTGATCTTTATCCGCAGTTATTTATTTAGAATTCACTTAGTTCATAATAACCAATTGTACTACCATTGCTTATTCTCAACAAAGTTATTGTTGAGAATAAAGCAAGTGGTTCTACATTCAATACCGAGACTTCACAGATTTCTTTGTTTGCTTTCATATCATATAAAGATATATTTAAAAAAAATGAACACTTTTAGCGGTAATTGTACATTTATCCGCAACAGTAACCAATGAAAAACTTTTATAACTGTCCATTTGGTATATGGAGATGCTTTATCTTTTTAACGGGTACAATTACCCATCCATGGGATTCCAATCAACGTGAATGTATCGTTATTTTGGGTCGTAAATATGGGAAAACGGTTGGCTAATTGCTCCCTATTTGTTGCCAACAACATTTGTTTTTAGTTATTAAGTATGCTTTTAATTACTTTATGGAAGCTACTCAACATACTTATAGTTCAGTCAAGAAAAAGTGTTGAAATTTTTTTTGTAGAAAAATTTACGGTCTACAAACTTTGTGGTGGTTCAAACAAAATGGTTCAACCATTTTTTGATAACTCTCGTTGTTTCAGAGATTATACGTAAAAGACGAAAATTAATGACGATTGACCTCGAATGAAAACAACGCACTAGCGGGATCGATGGGGACTTTTGACGTGTCATTTGTAATGACGCAATCAACGCCTGCACAAGAATCGAGCTTGTTGGCAAACTGGAATCATAATTGAGTCTATTTTGACTGGACTTTTATTATATATTGACAAATGGCATACGCAATATACGTATTCATTTCATCATCATCAGCTCATTAACGTCCACCAGGGGCACGAGCCTACCCGTATAGGGTGATTAGGCCTTAGTCGTCCACGCGGGCCAGTGCGGATTGGACGACTTCACACACAACCTTTGAATCTCTGCAGTCGTGCATGAAGGTTTCCTCACGATGTTTTCCTTCACCGTAAGAGCGTCGGATAACGTACATATATTTTCGAAAATTCGAAAATACATTGGTACGTGTCGGGATTTGAACCTCAGCCCTCCCGGTAGGAAGGCGGCAGTCCACACCACTGAGCCACCGACGCTCTGTACGTATTCATTTATTTATTTAAAAAAAAAATACTAGAATTTACTACACTTAATACTTTGACAAAATAATTTGTAGAGACATACATTAGAGATTACATCAGAGATACATTAGAGACATACATATACATTAGAGATACAAACAAGTAGTGAAGCCTTAATATTAGGTTTAATATCATATGTCAGGAAAATTGAGTATTGACTTCCGTAACGAGAAAGGTCGTAGGTGCTTCGTTTTTTATTTTTGTTTGTTGGTTTATACTGTACAGTTTAAAAACTTTGATATGTACCGTTTTATTGTTTTTATTTAAAATACAAGGCAATACAAAGATCAAATACAAATGTTTTAAGTGCTTCGCTTTTTGAAAAACATTTGCTATATTACATACTGTTTAAAATATTTAAAAGCAAACAATGTCAGGTAAATTATTTGTCAATTTAAGACCCAAATGATTATAATAGTACCTAATTAACGAAAATTATTCAACAAAGGTAAAGGTTCCACCGAGATTTGAACTCGGATCGCTGGATTCAGAGTCCAGAGTGCTAACCATTACACCATGGAACCGTCTATGCTTATTCACGATTAAATCGAGTAGTAGCAAATAGTGAAAGTTGAGAGTTCGTGTGTCATCATTTTGGCGGGTCATGACCTCCTTTCAACTTTGGTCTGTTTAAAATAGTAACAGAACATATTGTTATTGTACCAGCTAATTATACACTAGGGAAACCAATTTAAAAACATTAGACATCTACCAGACCTTAGACAGGAAAAAAGAAGCTCTCCCTTCACAAAATTCAAAAATTGTGCGTGAAAGTCGGTCAATCTGCACTGGGCCCGCGTGGACGTCTAAGGCCTATACCCGCCAGGAAGAGGCTCGTGCCCTCGGTGCGGACGTTTAATGAGCTGATGATGATGAATCTTTAGATTAAATATCTTATTAAAATACATAACCACATGGTCTTTTGTGACGTATTATGTATATGGGCTACTCAAAGTAAACAATATGATTGTGACAATAAAACAGTTGAATACACAAAACCAATAATATCGGTATTATGTATACAATGCATAGCATAAGCACCACAGATTTCCCAATACAGGAGATGGGGCAAGCCGCGTTTAAAGTGCGACAAATGTAAGCTCAACGAGCATACACTGGCTGCCAGTTTACGCTACGTGAGACGAGTCAAGACGCACGAATATTAGAAGAAATTACCGTTTTTTTCCAAAATGCCATCCTGTGCAATTGTAACATGCCATCATCGCAATGAATCAGTAAATTTACCAAGAAATATAATAACTTTTCACAGGTAAGAACCGAAAAGAAATTGCGACACTGGGACTGCCTTTAAACTTGGCGGCTTGTCCAGTCTAATAGTATATTCGGATGTCTGTGATAAGCACAGATAAAATAAATATACTAAAGCACAAGGCATTATTTGTGGTCTATTCCCAGTTTTCCCCGAATCAGAAATAGTATTTAATTTGTTGATCGTTTTATTGTACTATTACCATTAATGAGAAAAACTTGGCATTAATGAACTTATTGGAGGACTTATTACAATCAACTTTGGCTTGGTATTTAAAATGTTTTATAATAATAAAGTACTGTATTTTCTGTGAACAAAAAGAGGTGGTGGATATCTTTTCTTGTTCGTATGTGTATAATACAATAACGTGAAATCCATCTTGAGATTGTTGAATGATTTTTTTGAAGTCAAAGCATTTTTGTGTGTAAATCATTGTTCTGACGTCTATGTAATCCACCGCATATGAAGTGCGAGCGTCTGTGTATCGTTAAAAAACACTAATTCAAACTGTCTTTATTGAAAAAAATCTTTTACGGATACTTTTATATAGTCAAATTGTTACTATACCAGTTCGGAAAAGAAAGATATTCGAGAAGGCAAGGGGCTCGACAGTCACTTTTTTAAACTTATTATAATATTTTTATAGAGTTTTGTCACTTTTACAAGTAATTTGATGAAGCATTTTGTTACATGACCAAAAAATTAAAAAACGAAATACCAATTATTATAATTAATGTCAATGTTTTTCGATTTTATTATCTACACATTGAAAATAAAAATAATTTCAGTATTATGTTTTTTTCGGTTTTTCACCTGTCACTTTTATCTTTTAATAAAAAGATTGGCGAAGTTGTTTTGGGTAACTGATCATGCGCTTGTAGATATGTTTGCGCGTCACGTGTCCAAACATGAAAGAGCTGTATCGTAAACCGATAAAATGAACATATGGGGATTTTTTGTTCGTCTAGCTGGAACAATAATTTCAAGCTGCAACTTAAAAGTCTTTGATCAATTAATTCTTTACAAAACACCTTTGAAATGTCATAAAGTTAAAAGTTAGATTCTAAAATTAAACCTAATCCAGTTCTTTCTACGAAGAAGACTCTAGACAGCAAGAAACTCAGTAGTTTCCCTTTTTCAATCACCAATGATTTTTTCTCACATCATCATAGCTCATTATACGTTCCCATCTAGGGGAACGAGCCTATTTATTAACGGTGTCCATACGCCTAAATCCTATGCCTAAGTCTTCAACGCGGGCCCAGTGTGGATCGGTCGACTACACGCACAAGTTTTTACCAATTAACTAATTAGACATTTGCAAAGTACATTTGAATGTTTGTTTGTTCAAACAAGGTATTTACCTAAGGAGATACGGGTATTAACTCGTATCTACTGCCAACTTTCAACGACCTCTCTAAAACATATACAAACAATGTGACTATACTAAATTTACCAAAACCATTTAATAATAAAACATTGTTAAATACTTAGTATTTTAATTTGACAGGCATGCAGTGAAAACAATAATTTAGTGATCCGAGGTGTTTCCAATGTCGGTTAGAAAAAATGTATTACTTCTTCTTATCGGTTTGAT
Source organism: Leucinodes orbonalis (assembly GCA_019425675.1). Classification (NCBI taxonomy): domain Eukaryota; kingdom Metazoa; phylum Arthropoda; class Insecta; order Lepidoptera; family Crambidae; genus Leucinodes; species Leucinodes orbonalis. The sequence continues at coordinate 7,005 of PQWD01001412.1, read as the reverse complement.
ATAAATTTACAAGTTAAATATGGTAATGCGACCTATGTTGGGTCTTTAATCATTTGCCCTCCAGAGGTCCCGAATACCGCACGAAGGTGGACAGTTCGGGCAAAACAGTAGATGTTCCATTGTCTGAGGAATACCACAGTCGCACAGACTGCTTCTAGAATATCACCATCTTACCCAAATTCACGGCACCGGCCAACACCTGGCCGCAGTCTATTTACAGTTTTCCAGACTGCCCAGGGAAGATCACTGCCCGGAGGCAGCTCAACAGCCAAACGGGGGTGTCCCGACGAGGTCGGGAATAAATCATTCCACCAAATGAGCCTAGCCTTAGACGCATCAGCGGGAATATATGTAATTTAAAAAAAATATATTTTATATATATATATATATATTTGACGACCCATTTGGTGTTGCGGTTGAGACGTCGACTGCAACACCAAGGGCTCCGGGTTCAATCCCCGGGCAGTACAAACATTGTGTGCATGAACATGTCTGTTTGTAATGATCTGGGTGTTTTCTATGTATAATATGTATGTATTTACAAAAAAAATGTTTATCCGTTGTTTAGTTCCCATAATACAGGCTTCACCCTTAACTTGGGGCTAGATGGCGCTGTGTGAATGTCAGTGGATATTTATTTATTTAAATAAGAAGCTTTTATTCAGTTAGAGACGTTGTATTGTTGCCCTTAGGCAACAAATGTTATAAGTAACAAGCAAGTTGCCTAGCCCAGGGTTAAATAGCGATCTGAGAAGCTCAATTTGCTACATATTTCTTACTGACAAGAGACAGATGATTAAAGTAGCCTTCGAAATGTCATAACTATTTAGATTTAAATGCACACATATTTACATTAAGTAAACGCATTGCTGCACAAGGCACAAGGTTAGAGACGCCTTTCAAAAGCAAATGACAATAAGAAATCCCCAAAACTTGCCAAAAACAAACAAACAATTTATTTACATTACACGATCTCACGGTGGCGCATGTGCTTCTTAGGTTCACAGGCTTAGTCCAGATCCACAGGGAAACTATCGGCTCAGCGCTAAGAGTTGCGGATGCCCTGAGGAGATCTGGAAGACTAATCCGCTTTTGGAGGGAGGTGGGCTGGCTGGAGTGACCAGAAGGACGCCATTGCTCACGCACAATGGTCCACTGTACGGGCTCAGTGCGGAAACCAACCCTACTAACATAGAACATACACGATCTCAAACAAACCAAACCGGTGATCTGGTTAAGGTAGCGGAGGTAACTACCTAAACGACTCGGTACCGAGTTCACCACCTAGTAAGTTGTATTCAAATCTACGTCACTACACGGAACTTAAAATGTTGATTAGAAAATATGAATGAATTAACAATTGGGCTTATAAATGTATTGCATACAAAATTATTAGATGAGTTTTGGTGACACTCAAAATGATCTTAAATACAAATTTAAATGAAATGAAGTAAGACACGAAAACAAGAAATATTTTAAAATAAATGAAGAGATACTATGTACATATGTACATTTACAACAAATTGCCAGATACAATTAAAGACGAGGAAAACTATTCTTAATTTATAAACAAATTGAAAGTAATGTTAATAGAAAAATGTTATTACACAATAAATGAATTTCTGGAATCAAAAATATTTTAATAATTTAAAAAAAAGGAATTATATCAAAGATCACTAATTAAACGTAGGAACCCACTATATTCATTCCGATTAGTTTATTATTACCTGAATTTAAATAATCACTCATAAAGGTATAATCAATACATATATTATTATTTTTTTATGCACTTGGAAATTATTTCTAATTAATTACAGTTACTCTTAAATACCTTGCATGTACAACATATTTTGTAAATGTTTATAAAGTAAAATGTATTGTTGTTGTGCCGAGTCCACATGTCAACTGTTATTAAAAATTTACACCTTTTAACTTCATGTGGTATGCAAAAAAGAATTGACATTATTTTGAAGTCATTACCATTATCATTAATGATATGAATAACATGTCCAAATAATGCTAGGGATTCCCAAGTTTGGGCACAAACAAGTGCTCTACATGTCATTGTACCATATATTGGATGACCTACCTACGTTTTATATTATACCTCTATAAAATATAATTGTATCTCCTTTTTGGTAGGATTTTTACCTGGGTTAGGTAAAAAAGGCTAACTATGTTGTCTACACATATTTAAATGTATCTTCTTATTAGGAAAAATGTATTAGTTGGTCATAATCAATGATATTCTGTATATATAAAGGTAGATACGCCATCGTGCCTCAAAATCGGCCGAACTGCCGAAGAGAGTACAGTTTGTACTCTTTTGTTTAGGTAAATGTGTTCGAAATTCGAAATATGTGTATGTATGCAATCACTGCATTCGGAACACTTATCGATTGTTTTGTGAGCATATTACGAATCCATACTTGTACATCATTGGCCTTTTGGTAAAAAATATCAATTTATATGATTTTTAGTAAACTACAAACTGTCCATTGTGCCATTAGTAATTCCAAGCAATAACTTATATAATACTTAACGTATGATCACGTTTTATTTCTTACGATAACCAAGTTATCAAATCAAATTATAACTAATGCTATTGGTATAATCACAGATTTCCCAATACAGGAGATGGGGCAAGCCGCGTTTTTAAGTGCGACAAATGTAAGCTCAACGAGCATACACTGGCTGCTAGTTTACGCTCTGTGAGACGAGTCAAGACGCACGAGTATTAGAAGAATTACCGTTTTTTCCCAAAATGCCATCCTGTGCAATAATAACATGCATCATCGCAATGAATCAGTATGTACCAAAAATTAATAGCTTTTATAACTGTCTATGAACTTGCGGGTTCTGCAGTCTAATTGTATATTCGGATGTCTGTGTGGTATAATCAATATTTCGTTACAGTCTTAATCTAATATTATACACAGTCATGTAAAGTAACAAAGAATAGGCGATAACGAAGAGTGTGTACATACCCAATGTAATTTAATAGGTTTGTAGTTGATTCACACTGGTATTTGTGCCAATAAAATTCCTTAAGAGAAAGGCGTTTAGGGCTTCTTTTTTGTTTTAAGCACTAGAATAATAAAGAAGGAAGGGAGTATATGGCCACGGATTAGCGTCGTAGTGTCTTCATGGCCATAGAACATGATGGCTAGAACCTATATCTTTTCTGTGTAGATAGTTTCTATAATATCTTTACAAACAAGTTAGCCAGTTACTTAGACATACATTTTTAAGAACGCAAGTATACGAGACGGAAAAAATATTACGATTGAAACATAAAATAGAAAAATTTATAACACCAGGAATTTAAAACAAAATCAGTGTAATCTATAATAAAAAAACCTAAAAATAAAAATCTTTAAATTGAGAGTTATGAATGGTTTGAATACATCTTTGAAGGAATTTTAATTAGTACGTCAGAAAATATTACAAACTAAATCATTAAATATGTATAAAGTCAACAATTCGTGTTTTTATATTGTATGTGCGTTATGTAGCTCGTATCATTTGTTTTAAATAGTTTAAATAAATAAGATTTCATTGAAAATCAATAAACTCTATGTGAACTTGACTCTTATTTTCGATTTTTTTAAAACATCTTCCGTGGTTCCATGGTGTAATGGTTAGCACTCTGGACTTTGAATCCAGCGATCCGAGTTCAAATCTCGGTGGAACCTTACTTTTTTTTAATATTCATTCTTATCAAACATTAGTTACTTTTGAAGGTATTGCAATGTTTTCTTGCATTTAAGGTTGCAATATGTATTTTTTCATGTTTAAGATAAGAAGTATGCCTATCATTTTCCTTAGTAGAATGAACGACCGTATTATGAGTATGTCGTCCAATGATTTAAAAAAAGTATGGATTCGTGATATGCTCACAAAACAATCGAAAAAAGTGTTCCTAACGCAGTGACAGCACACGTACACATATTTCGAATTTCGAACACATTTACCTATACAAAAGAGTACAAACTGTACTCTCTTCGGCGATTCGTTTTTAAGGCACGGATGGCGTATCTGCCTTTATATATACAGAATATCATTGATGTTCTCGCGGATAAGTGTGGGTCAGAACGGCGGGTGCATTGTTTCAGCAATAGTTATATTATATACGAAAGGAATGTACCTTTAATGTACTAGTCATCATCAGCTCATTAAACGTCCCCACCGAGGGGCAGAGCCTACCCGTATAGGGTGATTAGGCTTAGTCGTCCACGCGGGCCCACTGCGGATTGTGACGACTTCACACACAACGCAATCTCTTCGCAGGGTGCATGATGTTTTCCTTTGCCGTAGAGCATCGATGTTAGTATATATTTTTCGAAAATTCAACATAAGAGCACGGTGAGACTCAGCCCTCCGGCTAGGAGAGAAAAAGAAAAAGATTTAGCAACACATTAAATACTTCCACACATAAACAATAAATAAAATGCAAATAGACTTCCTCAGCATGTCCTGGCACACTAAAAGCGTACCAGGACGCTGTTTTTCAGGGAGGCCCTGGTGGGCAACTAAAAAAATCTATTTTTTTTTATACCACAATATCAAACAAAAAAAACCTATAATTATAAATAAAAACAGAAATAGACCAAAAAACATTAAAATTCACCTTAATATTAATGAGCCACCGACGCTCTATTTGCCATTTTATGAATTATACTAGGTTGTACCTTTAATTTGCAATTTTATGAATTATACTAGTATGTACCTTTAATTTGCCATTTTATGAATTATACTAGTATGTACCTTTGAGAGCGTCGGTGGCTCAATGGTGTGGACTGTCTCGTTCCTACCAGGAGGGCTGAGGTTCAAATCCCACCACGTACCAATGTATTTCGAATTTTCGTAAATATATGTACGTTATCCGACGCTCTTAGGTGAAGGAAAACATCGTGAGGAACCTTCATGCACGCCTGCGAAAAGATTCGAAGGTTGTGTGTGAAGTCGTCCAATCCGCACTGGCCCGCGTGGACGACTAAGGCCTAATCACCCTATACGGGTAGGCTCATGCCCCTCAGTGGGGACGTTTAATAAGCTGACGATGATGATGATGATGATGATGTACCTTTAATGAAGATCAATGTACCTCCATAAAACGAGAGCAATAATTATAATAAAGTGAGGCGCAGTCCTGACGGTCAGGTCCGCGGGTGTATGCTGAAAACGAATATAACAGAATAGCTGGAGTTTTTATATTTACTAAAGGAATATAATATACTTACAACTTTCTATATTACTATAATATTACGCCAATTAAGCGATACGTTCTAGGATCAAATAAAAAAATATATAGACACCCATTTTGGTGTTATACACGTATGGTTAACTTTAATCCTCTGTCATTGTTACAATTTATGTTTGCTTCTCAGTTAAGATTTAAAATCAATTTGTTGTATATATTTAAATATTATAAATTTATAAAGGCCCGCAAACGCAAATATTGATATAATTACCACACCGCATTACTCATATAGTCTAGTGACAAATAATAAAAAAAACCGCCTAGCAAAATCTGGCTTACCACATTCGTTTTTAGGGTTCCATAGCCAAATGTCAAAAAACGAAACCCTTATAGATTCGTCATGTCTGACAAAAAAACGGAATGCCTGTCTGTGTGTCCAAAGTCTAAGGAAAAGTTCCTAAGGTTAGCAAAGAATTTAAGTGGAAGCCCTACTTACCTAACGCAATAGTTATTTGTCATCCATAAAAAAGTCCAATAAAACACACCTATAACCTAGTAAAAACCGGGCACCGTCAAGGTTTAATGAAACAACATCAAATTCCCTAATTGACGGGCGCGTGTCTGAGTCCCGGGTTCGATTCCCGACGGAGGCACAATTCACTAATCAGAAATAATAATTCACAGGTAATGTTCGCCGTGTTGTGTGATAACATCGCTGGGAAGGGTTAAAGGGTGGGTTGCACTGTTTTAATTTAATAGTTTGTTGTTAACGTTACGATTAATTTATAAAAGTAGACTAAACGTTAACGTTCATGATTTTATGTAAATGTTTGATTAATGTTATATGTCTTAGTGTAATAATTTATTATTTATTTATTACATTCTTCATTGCACTCTACACAAAAAAGTAACATTAAGAATACGTATATATATATTATTAACAAGTACAAAATTGTTATATTGCCTATCCAACGGGTCCATGGTGTAACCTGCGAAGAGATTACATGAAATCCAATCCGCACTGGGCCCGCGTGGACGACTAAGGCCTAAGCACCCTATACGGGTAGGCTCGTGCTCCTCGGTGGGGACGTATAATGAGCTGATGATGATAAATAATAATGAGCTTTTTTAAACATGAAACATAATATTGCAATCGTACTATTGTATTAGGTTAACGTAAAAGTGCGTCTTTTAGAGATCTAAATTAATCGATCTCACTCGTGGAGCATCATGAGAATAAGTAAAAAAGGCCTTGGTACTCAACCTATAGGATGTGTATTTCTGCGTGTATGTTTAATATGGATGTATTAACAAAAAAGTATCTATGAAAGTGTTTTATCCGTTAACTGGCACCTATAGTATAAGCTCTTTGCTTAATTTGTGGCTAGATGGCGCTGTGTAAATGTCGGTGGATATAATTTATATACATATGCTGTAAACATATCTATAGATAATAAATGTTTTATTATGTTTGTTTCTCACACCAAACTGTCTTAGGTGATTAAACCAACGTCTTGTCGTCAGGATCTTTACCATACACATCATAAAGTTCGAAGTTGTATGTATGTCAATTTAATCATAAGTAAAGTTAGTTAACGGTTAATTAGTACCACCGTGCCGTCATAGATTTATCAAGCGGCACGCCCACAAATCCCAGGGCGCCCGGCCAAAGAGTTAGCTTTTAATTAAACTAATCAGTTAATACGTAGGAGCGGCCATGTGTTTTTCTACTTGTGGTGCTTGAGGTCTGATTGATGAATAGTCGCAGACTGTCGACGTGTATAGTTGTATTGAATTGCTTT